>JAATLQ010037432.1:0-54239 GCA_013421005.1 Heliconius erato x Heliconius himera
TTTTTGTATTTCAATAGCCTCGCGGTTCATTCTAGGAATGTATCTGTTTTCCTTAGCGAGGATTTGGGGTTTATCAAACCTAATGTATTGTTTATTTTCTTTTTAGTTTTATGCAGTCGGGGTTTTTGTTTTTACAAATATTTTTTTATATTTCACTTTTTTGTTAGAATTCATTATGGTAATCATAATCATGATATATCTTTTTGAAATCCTCGTAGTAAGCTCTTGAATTTGAGATCCATATTGTGGTATTCGAAACGATTTTTTTTTTTTCACTAAGTCCAATGGTGTCCCACAGCCGCCATGATTGTTTTTATTTAACGTCACTTATCTAAGAACACTTGGGCTGCTAATACAAATCTAACGATACCTCAATTATATAAATCGGTTCTCGAGATGTGAGGTAATAAAGAATAATACATACATACAAGATACGCGCGAAAAACATAACCCTTCCTTAGCAGTCGGGAAAAATTGTCTACATGTCTATATAAAAGACTAATTATCAATAAATGGTAGCTGATTAATTTTTTTTAGGGCACCAGAAACAACATTAGATAACTAAACTTATTTAACTTTATCTTATTTGAACATTTGAATGGTGAAAGCTTGTTCTGAAGAAGCTCTTTGTAGCATTGAAACGTTACTATATGCATTTTTTTTAAATATATTTTTGTAATATTTTATCAAGGATATACACAACAAATAAAAAAAATGTTATCATACCAAGTCGTAGTGGTCTGACTATCAACGCGATGGTTGTGGATTCGAAACCTACTCGGGCGAATGATTGTTTAAATATTTCTCTGTTCTGGTAGACAAAACTCAGTGTCGAGTTCTCCCAATGTTTCCAAAATAAGGCAGAAAGTTTATGTTTCACCTACTTTAATATACGAAAAAAAACCATGAAACTATTTTTTTTTCTATTTTATACAAATACCTAAGTAAAAAACAATAACCACAACCATTGTCACCCTACTATCTATCAAAAATATAATACAATATTTATCCATTACACCAATTGCTCGACTAACAATAAATCACGCAGAGGACTGACATCCGAGTTTTTGACAAATGGCCCGCAGAAACAAGAGACGCGAACGAATGATGTGTGAAACAGTCTTGCTGTGAGGAAAATATGATTTTCTTATATTATTCTATTGTGGGATTTTCAGATGCTTTGTTTGCCACTATGCAAAAGATTGCCAAAAATCTAGGTTTTATTGTATAGGGAACCTAGTGTTAAGTCATTCTGTTCCCCTCTCGCTGTCGTAATCGTCGATGATCGTAATCGATTGCTAACGCGACGGTTGTGGTTTCGATTCCCACTTGGGGGAATGAATTAATTTGATGTCGTCGCTTTGGTAATAAGGCAAAGCGCGGCGGTGGGTTCCACTACTCAATAGATAAAATTCAGCGGAAATTGGGGAATGGAGTATTTTAGCACTAGTTTCTCTTTGCGTACTATATTCTACTATGCTTTGTGATAAAGCTTATATATTATTATTTTTTTTACTGGTAAAGTAAAAAAAATAATTACGGACGATAGTACATATCGTACTAGAAATATGTAATTTTATTTATATTATTTTTTTCTCTAAAAGTAACAAAAGCAACTTTTTCTTAAATTTTATGTCCTCAACCCAACAGATAGTGAGCACTGGGGTCACATTGAGGTAACTGTTACGATCGTGCAACTCTATTGGGATTTGTGTGTAGCTTTAAAACTGTATAGCAGTGTATTTTATTTTTCTAGTTTCTAGTTGGTTGTATTTTAACATAATATATATTAATAATTAAAAAACTTAAAACACGCTGTATCCCGCATACAGCAGGGTAGGCAGAAGGAACCTAGTGCTAAGACACTCCGTTCCCCACTTTCTGCCGTATTCTAGAGTCATTGCGTGTTGAGTGGTAGAACTCAACGCCGCGCTTAGCCTCGACGCCAGAGCGAAGAAATGGAAATATAAATTTAAGTAAATATTTCATCTCCTCGAGTGGGGATCGAACCCACAACCAGACGGTTTTACAGTGACACTTCGTGCCGCTGCGCCACGACCGGCCTCATTTTTTTATTTTTTTATTTATTCTTAAAACACGCTTTTTTCAACAGACATGTGACACAAAAGTGGAGAGTGGAATGTCTTAACACTACACAGTTAGGCAGTGAGAGCCTCCCTCTGACTACCCAGCTACATGAAGTATATAGCGAGAAGCTGAAAAAAAAGCTTTCTAGTGACGTATTTTCACAACATAGCGGCCCGCCCGCGGCTTCGACCGCTTAAAGTAGATGATTGACTTCTAATATGATTTTTACTACATTATCGTAATTTTTATAAGAATTTTTGAATTGTTTAAAGCTAATTATTTATTATACGTATATACTTTTCTAACATTACATTCTTTTTACCTATGTTATGTACGTCTTATCACAAGTTTAAAACTCTGTTAAATGTGCTGATGTCAGTGAATAAATAAATTTACTCTTTTAGAAACAGCCAGAGGAAGAATAATGTTAAGATATTCCGCTCCCCATTTTCCACCGAATTCTAGAGTTATTGCGTGTTGATTGGCTAACCAAACGCCGTGCATTGTCTCAAAACCAGAGCGAAGAAATGTAAATATTAAATAGTTAAATTTCTCGAGTTTAAATCGAACCTACAACCTGTCGCTTTTATGTTCACACACTTGTGCCTCTGCATCTTGACTGGCGTCAAAATTTCACGTTCGCAAAAGTATATATACGTACGGCCGCATGTACGGCCAGTCGTGGCACAGCGGCACGAGGTGTGACTGCAAAAACGACTGGTTGTGGGTTCGATCCCCACTCGAGGAGATGAAATATTTACTTAAATTTATATTTTAAATTTATATTTCCATTTATTGGCTCTGGCGTCGAGGTTAAGCGCGGCGTTGAGTACTGCTCCTCAACACGCAATGCCTCCAGAATTCGGCAGAAAGTGGGGAACCGAGTGTCTTAGCTCTAGGTTCCCTCTGCCTACCGTGTGCGGGATACGGCATGAAGCTAAAAAACAAAAAGTATATTAATGTGTTACAAGAGCATAAATTATTATTAAATCATAACTACTTCTCTATATAATTTAATAAATATAATATAATAAAAAGATATATATTAACAAATAATTTCAGTTTTCAGTGATTTCATATTTTGAAATTTATATTTCTACTAACATCAGGAGCCATTAATCAAAAGCTCATTCAATCTCAACCGTATCCCGTTACTTAGGTCTCAGGTTAGGTTATATCCGACGCCTAGAGTCTAGTGATTAACGACGTGATGGTGATGACAGCTAGAGAAGCTAGCCATTTATTATATACAGGATGTTTTTATTACAGTATTACATTGTTGTAATCTTGAGTTTGTTAGCTTTAAATTATACTTTTTGGAAACGTAAAAATAATAAAAATTTAGGACTAGTGGAAATTGAACCCTCTGTTATTACAACTTCTAAGTATGGAACATGTACTTCTGTATATAAACGTATTTAAGTTAATAAATAATTATTAATACATATTATACGTATTTAAGTTTAGAAATAGATTTTGTTTGTTTTTTTTTTCTACATTTGATATAGTTTTTTTTTCTTTTTATAATTAGGCATCTCACCTGCCGTACTCCACTCAACTAAAAACAAAGAAAATACATACATAACATTTTTAATAGATATTAAGATGATTGAACCTAAAACCACCTCGGGTACAATCAGATTCTCCAAGCTCGTATCGATATACAAATATAAATAAATACAAGTAAAACCGAACACGCTGTATACATGCACCTATATCTAAGATGAGTCGGCATGTCGCGGTGCAGTCGCCACTTTAGCTGTCAATTACGTGTTATTGATTCTATGATGGACGAGCTTAGCTTACCTTGCTGATACAATGCACAGAGTTCAAACAAACAGAAAATTATTATTAGGCACAGTATAAAGTGCTTGGACCTGTGCTCGCTTCAGTTGCTGATGATACTGATCTGATCTTTATCGCTTCGCTAGTTATAAAGGTTAAACTTTTAGAACTTTCCTATTCATATTTTTATTATTTTTTATTAGCTTTACGCTATATCCCGCACACAACAGGGTAAGCAGAGGGAACCTAAATTTAAGACACTCCGTTCCCCACTTTCTGCCGAAGGCATTGCGTGTTGAGTGGCAGAACTCAACGCCGCGCTTAACCTCGATACCAGAGCGAAGAAATGGAAATATAAATTTAAGTAAATATTTCATCTCCTCGAGTGGGGATCGAACCCACAACCAGTCGGTTTTGCAGTCACACCTCATGCCGCTGCGCCACGACCGGCCTCAATATATATATATATATATATATATATATATATATATATATATATTTTCAATGTGCCATTTTAAAATTACTTAGTTTTGTCATATAACATAAACCGGGAACTGCATATATGGTAAAATATTTCAAACTTATACATAAAGAAAGTAATCAAGATACCTCAACAGCTTAGAGATTAGAGTCGTAGGATGATTATTTTCATTTCACGACGTTTAGCCCTACAATATTACGTAGTACTACTTACGAATAGACACCAATAAGGTAAACACCTACTACTACAAAAATACTTCTAAGCGATGCCGTTTTGCCACTTTTAATTCTCAAAAAACATACCTATTCTCGTTCTATTTTACGCAATTCAGCATCGCCGCCAATACCTACGACTCGATTTCGTGAATAAGGCGTGTGCCATTCTTGAGAAATAACGTTTTATTTTATACCGATATTTTTATTAATTATTTTGTTTGAAAAAATCACTTTTTCATTTTTGGAAAAATCTCTTTTGTTTTAATTGTATTAGGTTTTATAGAGTAGTTTAAACTGTGGTTTCATTTAAAGTGGTAATGACAAAAACACTATATTTTGAAGGAATGTAACATATTATGTAGACGTATCAATTGTAAACTTACAACAAATAAATATGTTAAATTTTGTAAGAGGATTTTCTGATTATAAGGTGAGTAAAAAGGTTGAAAACGAAGGTTTATCTAAAGTTTTTACTATCTGTTTTGATATCCCCAGGAGCATGAGGACCCCTCGGAGGGCATATATGAAGAGGTTGATGACAGTGGACGTGGCGAAAGAGGTATGTAGAGACCGCGTTTGGCGCTCCGTTCTCTCGTACTACCTCGCAGTAAGTAACTAAGTAAGTCTTAAGATAAAAAAAATATATAAATTAGCCATAAATATTTATGACACGTAAGTACTTATTTTATTTAGAATTTTTAAAAAGAGAACCTTACAAAATTACAATCTAACATCAAACGATAGACACCATTTTTCATAGTCCCTTTAGAAGAAGAAAACAATACGTTTAAGAGTTTAGGAGTGCATGAAAATGCCTCCGGGGCCTTTTTTTTGTAGTAAAGGGTTAAAGATTGAACCCCTTAGTAACTGTTTTTAACATCAAATTTATTTGATGAATCATCCCCTCGAAAAAATTGAGAACTTTTTAATAAAATCATTGAGTTTTAAAAGTAATAAGCACTTCAAAATAATAAAGTGACAAATAATGTTAGGAAAATCTGTGTAGACAGAATATAATCAGGTTCGATTTTCCATCAAGGGAGAGCTTTTGTATGGAACATTAAAGCATACAGTAAAAAAACCGTCAAGTGCAAGTCGGATTCGCCCACGAACTCACCAATTTCATGATTGTAGGTCACCGACAATATAACACATAATATTTGACAAAGTTACATTTGCAGGCGAATGCACTTGTTATGTATGAAATTAACTACACATATAAGTTTGTAATAATTTTCTCTCTTATTATATTTTTCGGATTTTGGTCTCATGTCTTGCTAAATTTCACAATTTAGCGTAAACCTAGTTTATTTTAGATTTTGATTATGATACGTATTTATTTTGTACCAAAATGCACATATCAAAATTCTGCTTAAAACAAAATAACATTGAATTTCATTGCATTCTAAATTTACATTCATAAATAAAATTATTTTACTCTTTGTTTACTATGAAAAAGATAAAAAGCAACCATTTAAAATATTTAATTTACACATTAAATTTCTGTGAGCCTTAGCAAAAAGCTTAATAAAGCTGTGTAAGTTGTTAGTTTTCCTTTCCAAGTATTTCCGAGTATCAACCGTTACGTGACGCAAATTTATATACGTCTTAATAACTTGTTTCGTTTTATTATAGTCTTGGACAATTCTTGGATATTCTGGTTAAGTTTATAAATTTAATTAAACAATGCATTCTTTAAGAATAATTTTATTTTATGTTGATATATAAAATGAAGGAGTTCAGTATCTCTTTTTGTGTCTTGTTATATGCAAAAAAGCGTCCTTTGGTAAGAATCTAAGAAAGATACATAGAGATAGATGCGTCATAATTTAATAAAACAACCTTCTTAACAGACAATTTATAAGAGGCGTGAAAACAAATGCCTTACAAATTTGTAATTTTTTATACATTTCTAAATATCATCTTAATTTTTTTAAGTTTGAATAAAAGTATAAACAAAAAATGTCCAATATCTGTGTATTCAACAGGTTTTTCCGCATACCGTACTAGTTAGAGAAGAATGAATAATCAAGACACTTTCAAGACGTTTTGATACATGCGATAAGTGGCGTAACTCAACACCACACTTCAATTGAGGAAAAATCAAAAGGTGCGTGAACCTTCATTAATCGCCTTTACAGTCACTTTGTCCCTCTGCGCTTTGGAGGTGACGAAGGCGTCAAATAATATTGTAATATAAATTTTAAATTATATTCGTTATGTTTATCTCTCATATAGTATGAATTGGTAAAATATTACACGCTGTAGAACCTAAAAAGTCTTCTCTATTTTCTGTTCTCTTCCAGAAAATTTATATCGTATTTGACGTGAAATTCATAGATTTCCTTTTATAATTATATTACAAATCTCGCTTTTTTATCATAATTGATTCGAACCCACTACCACCGCACCCAACCATCAATAAACACCAACTTATACAAATTTAAACGTTATATCGTCGTTAATTGACACACTTAATGATGCAAATCAGAGTTAGAATCTATTACTGTAGTCATCGCGGTGTTTACATTGTATTATATATATACATATATAATATATGTATGTATGTAAGTATGTATGTAAGCTCTTAATTATATTAGCAACAATTTGATTATAATAAATTAATTATATGCACGTCGGCATTGTGGGACTGTTTGTTGGATATTAATTATTAAATATAGTACTACTATCGTATAAATATATAGTACTTATATGTATATTGTATGGGGAACGGAGTGTCTTAACAGGTTCCCTCTGCCTATCCTGCTGTATGCGGGATCCAGCGTGAAGCTGATTTTTTATATGTATATTGTATATAATCTAAGTTGAATGAGGCCGTCGTGGTGTAGGGGCACAAGTGTGTGCAAACGGGACTTTTGTGGGACGCATGTTGTGGGTTCCATTCCGGCGTTCACTCCCGGCGTTGAGTTCCGCTTCTCAACACGCAATGCCTCGTAAAATACGGCGGAAACGAGGGAACGAAGTATCTTAATACTAGGTTCCCTCTACCCTGTTGTGTGTGGCATACAGCGTGAAGCTGAAAAAAAAAATATAATATAAATAGAAATAAAATATGTACAGTGTAATAGTAAGACTCTAATACTGACTGAGACTGATCGAATCCGTATTCTATGTCAGGAGTAGAGAGAGATTGTGAGAAGTAGAGATAGCTATTGAACAAATAATAAACACCAGATAACTTAATATTGTGGCAGCTGCCTCAGTGACTGAGAAATTTTTCACTGTAATGTTTTTTCTCAGCTTCACGCTGCATACCGCATGTAGAATGGCAGGCAAAAGGAATCTAGTGTCAAGACACTCCGTTCCCCAGTTTCTGCCATATTTTCGGGGCATTGCATTATATAGTACAACTCAACGTCGCGTTTTTTACATTGGCTAAGAAATAAAAATATTAATAAGTAATATTTGATTCGTCCAAGTGGAAATCGTACCCACGACCGTCACGTGTGACTGTACACGCTTGTGCCTCTGCACCACGACGGTATCTATATCACTGTAATATTATATTCTTCTATTTATTTTAAAATGAGATAGAATATTTCAAAAGCTCATTTTGAAGGTAGCATAATTTTCAATATATTTTAGAGTGAGAAAACAGAAGCGCTATATTCAGGTCTTGGCGAGAAACTTCAATATTGTTCGTACGAAATAAACAGAATTGGCTCATTTTTATTAAACCGTCACTTTTGTGCCAGCATTGTTTCTATTTCGTCTCTGTGTTTTATCTTTTCTTTAAGAAAATATATTAGAAAAGCAATAATAAAATATAGAAAACGTCTGAGGCCATTGTGGTGTGCAAACCGTGGCGGTTGTAGGTTTGATTTCCACTCGTGGAAATTAATAATTTTCGTTTATTCATTCTAGTAAGATAGAGCACAAATTTATTTTTGTTTCTTAACCCGTTATATATTTAAAGACTATACTTATATTAATGTAATAATTGTAAATCAATTATAATAGGTTTTTTTTTACTTTCGAGCTCAACCCCGCATATAGCAAGGTAGGTAGCGGGAACCTGGGAACTTAGTGTTAATACTTTTTCACTTTCCCTCGAATTTCGTAAGCATTGCGTGTTGAGTGGCGAAACTCATGGTGGAAAAGTCTTAAAACACACTTATAAAAAAATACACGTCCTATACATTTCATACGTTTCGTATTAAAATTGAAAATAGCGATTTTTAATTTTCATACGAAGCCTCTCGGACGGTACCCAAGATGCGCGGTTCTAAAATCAGAAATAAAAATCAGCATCACGCAGTATCCTGTACATAGCAAGGAAGGCAGAGAAAATCTAGTGTCATGCCTTAACACTCTGTTCCATACTTTTCGTTAAATTTTTCGAAACCTTGATTGATGAGTGGCACCATGGCGCCACGATGGCTTCAATGGGTTTAAATCCCATAAAAATTATCTAGGAAAATTAGTCAAAAATTGCGTAAACGAAGCGAGCGAGAGAGAACCTTAACACTAAGTAAAAAAAAAAATTAGCTTCACGCTGTATCTCGCACACAGCAGGGTAGGCAGAGGGAACCTAGTGTTAAGACACTCCGTTCCCCTCTTTCTGCCGAATTCTGGAGGCATTGCGTGTTGAGTGGCAGAACTCAACGCCGCACTTAACCTCGACACCAGAGCGAAGAAATGGAAATACAAATTTAAGTAAATATTTCATCTCCTCGAGTGGGGATCGAACCCACAACCAGTCGATTTTGCAGTCACACCTCGTGCCGCTGCGCCACGACCGGCCTCAACACTAAGTAACTTATGCAAAAGTAATAAGAAATTCTAATAGTCCAGCAAATATATCAAAATCTAACCACAAATGATATGCACATTGTAAACAACAATTGCCGCATCACGGGGCCAATGCAGTCTAGACTGATAGCAGGACCATTAATCAATGTTTTTGTGCACTTAGCATAATTACACCTTCTACGTTGCACTCAAGGAAGTATCTAATGTAACGTACATTAGATGTTTTCATGTCTTACTTTTAAAAGCTCTTTTGGTGGAGCTTTTTATGAAAATTGAGCTTTGTTGTTTGGAACGTGGCTTGTGTTTTTATATGAAGATTACAAGAAAAAAGGAGGTGCGCCAACTTCCACAGTGTCTTGACGTGAACAAGGCTGGTAGTGCTGATGATATATCAGCCATTGTGTTAAGGAGTTACGCGGCTAACTTTCCATTTATATTAACAAGACTTGTTCTTTCTTTTGTGATCGTTCAAGGGCAAAACACGAGAAGCTAGCCAAAAATGGCAGTTGCGTCAACCCTGCTAACTGCAGATCAATCTCTGTCTTGTCTTATATCTGCATGTATTCTAAACTCTTGGCATACCTAGAAACAAATGACCTTTTCAGTGACCGCTAATACGGGTTTCGGCGTAACTGATTTACTGGGGATCTTGTACCATATGTTTTTTTTTAACAATAAAATGACCCACTCTCCTCCGGTGTGACCGGAGACTGTAGCGTATGTTTCATACTAGGCAAACGTGTACCACCGTCATCAGGCTTGATGCGATAAAACGCAAGCCTATTTCAATATTAAAAAAAAAAACAATAATATAGATTGATCAATCATTGAAGCCGATCGTGGCGCAGCGGCACGAGGTTTGACTGCAAAACCGACTGGTTGTGGGTTCGATCCCCACTCAAGGAGATGAAATATTTACTTACATTTATATTTCCATTTCTTCGCTCTGGTGTCGAGGTTAAGCGCGGCGTTGAATTCTGCCACTCAACACGCAATGCCTCCAGAATTCAGCAGAAAGTGGGGAACGGAGTGTCTTAACACTAGATTCCCTCTGCCTACCCTGCTGTGTGCGGGATACAGCGTGAAGCTAATTTTTTATTTTTTTTTTAAATTAGATATCATTTACTAGGGGCAGCTTGTTGCTTTGCGCGAACTATAAAACATAAGGTCTCGTTTTATCCTGTTTCCATAAGAGTTTCCAAGTTTCTCTCCTAGTTGGATATAATTATGCTAAATTTCAAAATTCTACGTCTCGTTATTTCATCTGTTTCTTTTTTTTTCACTTATGAATGGTAGAACTTTATATACTAGTATAATATACATAAAATAATTCACGATGTCGCCTAAAAATAAGATTTGTACATTAAAAATGCTTTGTGCATGTCTCATCAAAGAGTAACACGTATCCTGTGAAGCATTTATTTTTAATGGCATCACGTTTTAATACGGTGTTAACAAATTTAATTATTTTAATATACGAGTGGGTACATACGTATGTATGTATGAAAGTGGTATAACCGGGTTTTGATGTAAAGATTTATAATATTGTGATACTATCGTGGTGCTGTATACTTACTAAATGACTAAATGCGACGGCTGTGGGTTAAATTCTTAGTTGGGAGAATTATTTTTTTAAACTTCCTCTGTGGTAACAAACCAAAGTCCGGCAGTGACTTTCTCAATGCGCAATATCTGAAAAATCCAAAATTGTTTTTTTAATATATCCCAGATAGTGCAACGGATCAGAGAGTTTGAATTTAATACAATTTAGAGGCCAGTCGTGGCGCAAGGGCACAAAGTGTGACTGTAAAACCGACTGGTTGTGGGTGCGACCCCCACTCGAAAAGATGTATTATTTACTTAAATTTATATTTCCATTTCTTCGCTCTGGTGTCGAGGACAAGCGCGGCGTTGAGTTTTGTAACTCAACACACAACGCCTCCAGAAATCGGCAGGAAGTGGGGAACAGAGTGTCTTAACACTAGGTTCCCTCTGTCTACCATAAAGTGTGCGGGATACAGCGTGAAGCTGATTAATTAATTTATTTTTAAAATTTAACGCATAAGTTAGACCCTTTTTCCTTCAGAATTGTAATTCTAAAACATTCCGTCAACATAACGACAGATACAAACGTTAATGTTAATGAGGTGGTTCCTTGTTACACTATTAAGTGAGCATTAAATGAGATATGCCAGTTGGATAATTAAAAGCTTAATTAATTTTGCCGTAACACTACTATACCAGTAGCTATATGGCTGAAGCGGTTTTATCGTGGCTTTGATAACATATTATCATCCATCCTGAAAGCTGTTTTAGTATTACTGTAAGTTTGTTCCTTATATATGTGATAACATATGTTTTTGACGTCGGTCGTGGCGCAGAGGCACAAAATGTGACTGTAAAATCGACTGGTTGTGGATTCGATCCCCACTCGAGGATATGAAACACTGACCTAAAATGTATATTTCTATTTCTTCGCTCTGGTGTCGAGGTTAAGCGCGGCGTTGAGTTCTGCCGTTCAACATGCAATGCCTTCAGAATTCAGCAGAAAGTGGGGAACGAGTCGTCTACGAGTGTCTTAACACTGCGTTCCCTCTGTCTATCCTTGTGTGCAGGATGCAGCGTGAAGCTGATTTAATTTGATTTAATTTTATATATTCTAAAGAGGCCGTTGTGGTGAAGCAAGTAGTGTGTGACTGTAAATGCGATCGTTTTGAATTCGATTCCCACACGAAGAAATTGAATATTTTTATTTCTTCATTCTGATAATGTCATAAATAGATAATGTAAAAAATATATATTTTTTTGTTTCATATCTACTAATAAAAGATTAAGAAGTTAATCAAAAAGCATGAAATATGGCCCTAATTACAAAGTCCCGTTTGGGGCGGAATTAAAATTAAAATTATTAAAAAGCGAGGCGTCGACGCGTGACCTGGTCAAAGGGAATTTGCGTTTGATCCGACAAATTATTTTTGAATTTCAACATCTTTTTGCTGTTTATAATATATTTTCAAAAGATAGATAAGATAAAACACAATAATTTGTTATTTGTTTATCTCTTTATGTTTATGTTTGAAATAGATAGTGGGTTCGATTTCCACTCGAAAAAAAAGAAAGTCTTAATGGAAGCGGAGTGTCTTAACATAATGTTTCAAGGTTGTCTCTGACTACCTTGTATAGTATAGGATATAGCGTAGGGCTAAAAAAATGTTTGTAATAGGATAATATGAGGACGTCAGGGCGTAATTGCACAACGTCTGATTGAGAACGCGACAGTGTTAGGTTCCATTCCAATTAGGGGTAAAGAATAGTGTTTTCTCCTACATAGTAGTAGGATAGGCAAGAGGAATCTACCTTTAAGACACTCCTTCTTCCAATCCTTGCTTCAAACCAGAATTAAAAACATTGATAGAACTCAACGCAGACTTTTTCTTAATACCAAAGTGAGGAATTTAAAATAATTAATTCTCCCGAGTAAAAATCGAACCCACAACTGTCACGTTCTCAATCAAACACACCACAAATATCGCAAAATATAAACAAAATTCTAAGCATTCGCTGCTTAATCACAAACTAAGAACCCCTAAAAAGCCATAAAACTAACAATCACTTTTCAAATGTCCAGAAAACATCTATAAGATATACATTTCAAATATAAATTGATATCAATTTATTGTAAAACAGAGGGTTTGTATTACATCAAAGCTGTACACGATGTGCTCAGGATTTCAACTGTCCTTACTAAATTAAATTGCTCCCCCATTTCGTTTTAAAGGTCTTCCATGTCCATTTTTCTTCTTTTTTTCTTTAAAAAATATCACGTTTCGTGTGTTTCTCTTATTATGTGTTATTGGTCGGTAATAAGGTAACCCGAGGATGCAAGGGATAATAGGAGTTGAAATAAAAATAAACTATTTGTTATGTTTGTTTTAGGTCTTATGATATTTGTAATTCGTTTTTAAAGTATTGGAGAATGAAGATTTAATTAAGACAAAACGCTAATATTTATGACACAATCATTTGTAGTGTATTTTAGGTTCACGCTGTATCCTGCACATAGTGGGTACGCAGAAGGAGTCTGGTAAACATAGTGTCAAGACACTTCGTCCTCATTGAGATACTTCCGTTCTGCATTTACTAAAGGCATTGTTGCGTGTTGAGTAGCGGAGCTCAACGCCGCACTTTGTCTCATTACCAGAGCGAGGTGGTGAAAATATTAAATATTTCATTTCCTCGAGTGGGAATCTACCCCATAACTTGTCACATTTGCAGTCATATCCTTATGCCTCTGCTAGACGACTGACCTGAAAGATATTTCTTTGAGGTCAGTCGTGGGCTCTATAGTATGCACTAAGACACTATATTTCACACTTTTTGTCCAATTTTCGAAATTTTGATATTTATATTTGTCTGCTAGAGCGAGGAAATAAAAATTATTTAAATATCGTCATAAATAAAAAAAGTACTACAGAAAACTACGGCTGCCTCCTTTATTTGGTTTAAAGTAGTGACAAGTTTAAAAAATATATGTTAGAAAAAAAATATCAATAATTTTAAAATTTCAACAAAATCCTGTCCCAGGCAACCAATCTAGGTGTTATATGATAATGGGCATCACAATTCAATTTGTATGTACGTCTTTGTTTACATACAAAACAAAAGAGATGCGACTGTCTAAACCCTTCGCAAGCAATTCAATCACAGAATGGATAATACACGTATTTTGCTAACACTTTATACCCAAATTATCAAATAACTTGCCAAATTATTTCGTAGCTCTTATTTTTATTAAAAATAAGACTTAAATTGGTAGTTTAGGAGATATTTTGTATGAAAATGTATGTTTGTAATGGAACAATTAACCCGGCAAACTCTACTTCTCGACGCAAATGGATTGGATTGCCTCGAATCGACGAATCTACAGAATTGCTCTCTTGTCTATATTAGGTACTGTTAATGCCGGTGTTGACGTGTCTATGTTTTGTTACAGAAAAATCTTATTTTGAATACTGTTTTTTAATTTTCGTTATGTTTAGTGAAGTTTTTGTTCATTATATAAGATAATATTGTGACGAAGTGGAACAGCGTATGGGTGTAAACGCAACAGTTGTGGGTTCGATTCCCACTCGGAGGAATTAGTTATTTCTATTTCCTCGCTGTGGTAAGAGAGGGCAGTGTTGAGTTCCAACTTAACACGCAATTTCTGGAAAATTGTACGGAAAATGAGTAATGGAGTGTCTTATCACTAGTTATAATAGCATTACGTAATTTTTGTTTATATAATGCATTATTGAATTTCCAAATATAATAAAGTAATATAAAAATAAAAAAATATTATACCTACATACCTATATGTCAAATTTTGACTTTTGAGCTTCAATAATTTCGACTGTGTGCTATCTGTCAGTCTCTCATTAATGGAAATTGATTGATTGGACGAAAAGAAAAAAAACGGAGAGTCTTAACACTAATATAACTTAGTGTAGAGACTCTACGTTCTTTCATCTGCTACCTAGCTACACACGAGATACAACGTAAAACTGAAAAATAAATACATTCATAAATCTGTACCAGGTACGCTATATACAAGTAACGATACTTTAAACCCGGCAAGATGAATCGCTCTAACCGCTGCACATTTGTCAAAGTGCAGGGACGTGTGCACAGTGATTGCATGTGCATGAATCATGATTCATGAGTGGTGCTGGGATGTTCGTGCTGGGTTTATGTGGGCAACTTATTGGGACTAGAATATTATTTTTCTAAATACCTTTGTTTCTTTTTATTAGTTTTATTAAATATTTAGTTATAGTGGAAAGGAAGATGGGACGCGTTCTTGGCTTATCTTCGGAAGACTTTCTAGTTATGACAATGTAATATTGTCGAGTTTCAGTAATTTAAATAAACTTCTGATGGCACATTTCTTATTAAAATGATATCTTCTGATGATATAATATAAGATTATAAAAGATATATAGAATATTAAAAGAACTCAACCCAGCGCTCGTTTTACCGGAGCTAAGAAGTGAAAAATATCATCCCCCAAGTCAAAATCGCACCCACAACAATCGGGTTTACACCCAGATTATATTCCACTGCACCACAACAACTTCTACGTCTAAATATGTGATAATAACATAATTTTAAATACAGGCACGAAGGCGTGGCAGTGATTTAATAATAGTAGTATACGACCTTGTGTTAGGCCTTTCGCCCTCCACTTACCGCCTCATTTTCTAAACATTGTTGTGTAGCGTAACTTAACGCAGCGTTCTAGTAACCCGAGCTAAGAAATGTTAAACAAGTTTTCCCTAAATGAAAACCGCATCTACAACCGTCGCACTTACACTCAGACTGTTCCACTTCGTCACGACGACCTCTACATCTAGATGTGTGATAGTAATATAATTTTAAAGGCTGGACGTAAAGGCACGGAGGCAAACCCCATAAACTGTCCGATTCACTATTTAAACGTGGTTTAATGCCGCCAGCTACCAATCTGCTTAATTGCCAATGATTCCTTAATGGCGAATATATGGCTATACGTTATGTCGGATGCTTGGATTTACAACTCTCTTTCATGATTACTGTGGAGGTACTGGTTTATATAGAAGATTATGGTTCCGGTGGAAATGTGTTAAATTTAACGATTTGTAAGTCATAATGTAAACCAACCCTAGTATAATTTGTGTATATATTATGTATTATTTTGAGGCCATTATTGAAATTAAGATTATTTTATAGTATCTATATTAAAGCCAGTCGTGGCGCATTTTCAGCTAAATTCTCAAGACATTGGCTGTGGAGTATTGGAACTCAGTACCGTACTTCGCCTCGTTACTACATCAAATACTTCATTCCCTCGAGTGGGAATCGAACTCACGACCTTCGTATTTAGAGTCTAATGCTTATGTCCCTGCGTATCGAAAATCTATTATACATATACTTATACTAACATATTGTATGGATCACGAGTTTTCCATAGTTTTTAATCAATATTAATTTTAGATAGATTTTAAATCCTGAGTGGTTACCAGAATGAGGAAATGGAAACAATACATTTCTACGATTGAGAACCAAACCCACAACCGTAAAAATAACTAAAAAATTATGGGAAACGGAGCGTCTTAACACTAGGTTCCCTCTGCCTACCCAGCTGTGTGTGGGATACAGCGTAAAACTGATATATATATATTTATTTATTTTACAAAATCTATTGTAAACAGATGTATTGAAAATCAAAATATACTTCACTATTATAATAGCAAGCCGTGGTTACCGAGCTTCTGTATCGGCCGCAATTTACTGCCCCACGTTCACGGTTTGATACTCACGTTTTGTTGGTGTTGGTGTAGATATTGGTGCGTTCTCATTGGGATACTTATTTTTTTTTGTTTCCCATATACAGCAGTGTAGGTGAAGACTACCTTGCGTCTCTTTCAAGAATGAAGAATTAGAAATAATTTGTTTACTAGTGGTTGAGGCCAGGCGTGGCGCAGGGGCACAAAGTGTGACTGTAAAATCGATTGGTTGTGGTTGTCGACTCGAGGAAATTTAATATTTATTTACATTTATATTTTGATTTCTTCGCTCTGGTGTCGAGGCAAAGAGCGGCGTTGAGTTCTGCCCCTCAACACACAATGCTTCCGGAACTTTGCGGAAAGTGGAGAACGGACTTTACACTTGGTTCCCTCTGCCTACCCTGCTGTGTGCGGGATAGAGCGTGAAGCTGATTTTTTTCTTTTACTAAGTGGGGAGTGAACCCACAATCATTGTATATTGAGAGCAGACGTTGCGCAGAGACACAAGCGAGAGACAGTAAATGCGACATGTTATCGCTTCGCTTTCTACTCTAAAATTTTTTTTTAATATTTTTTTTCTTTGCTTTGGCAACGAGGCAAAGCGGTGCGTTGAGTTCCGCCACTCAACACTCAACACCAAAATTACACGGAAAGTTGGGAAAGGAAGTGTCTTAATGGAAATTGACACTCAGTTTCATTTAACATTAGGTAAGCCTTTATTACTCAACACGCAATATACAGAAATTAGGCAAATAATATTATTGAAAAAAAATATTATCTATACTAATGTAATAAAGCAGAAGAATTTGTTTGTTTGTTTAAACGCGCGTCACAATAAGGCATTTTATGATAAAAAAATAATTAAAACTTACAAGGTTTCACCGTTTTTTATTTGAAAAAGATATATTATATAATTAATTTATTAGCAAATGCAGCATAATAAAAAAAATTAAATGATATGCGGGCGAAGCCGCGAGTGGGCCGCACAAAAAAAAAACAACTTTAAATATATATTGGAAAGTCCCCTATTATGAACACCGTCGATATTTCCTCCAGTCGGATTTCTTTGTCCATTATTCGTAATCCGATATTATTGGGGCACAAATTGAATTGTCATACATACGGCTGTGCGTTTTAATGGCGTCCGCGCACGAAGCTAACAATGTAGGGGGTTGCTAGAAAAATATGATTGTATTGAATATAAGTAAATACGATTTATTTATTTAAATAAATATAATACCTTTTTTTGTTTATTCAAAATATAAATTTTGTTTTGAACAGAGTCAAGTTGTATTAGATGAGATGTGATGGCGTAGAAGCACAAAGTGTGAGTGCAAACGCGACTGGTTGTGAGTTCAATCCCCACTCGAGGAAGTGAAATATTTTATTAAATTTATATTTCCATTTCTTCTAGTTCGTTATCCCATTTCAAGTTAAACATTCATATATTTGCCTTCATTTATTTTATATTTTCCTCAATATTTTGAAGTATTATTCTATTATTAGAATATAAGTATTTTTGAATATCGTAAGAAAAATCTAATGTAGCAGAACTCGTACCCGCGCATATTGAAAATGGCCTAAGTGCCCTAACCACTAAGCCATGTGGTCTTATCGAGCTACTCGTACGTCAAAATTCTAATACAGTCGCTATAAGCTATTTAATATGCTTACAAAATGAATAAATTATATCAAGAAACTTTTTTTCTTCTATTATAATTATTTACTTCTAAATCTTACATGCACCTATATATTCTTTTAAAAAATACTAATTTCCATAAGACTTTTCCAATATTATACACTTACTTTAAATATGCTTTCAAAAATATTACTTTGTGTCCGTTGTTCTAGAGTGGATTGAAGTCAAACACCGTTTCACGTAAACGTTCGAGATTATCGAAAGAATATTATATTGGGAGCCCCTACTATGTGAATAAGTTATACTAGCCTCGATGTCGTCGGAATTCCAAAAAAAAAGGCCTTAGTTATTCCCTATACTCCTACCTACCTAACCTACCTACCTACCTACTAAACTTCAACTTTTCAAATCCAGTACTTTTTTTTACATCATGAATAAGTTGTAACAAGCATATAAGAATTTCGACGTAGCTCGATGAGAACGTATGGCTTAATTGGTCAGAGCGTTTGGACGGTTTGCAAAGAGACGTGGGTTCAAATTCCGTAAGGGTTCAAATTTTTATAAGTTTTCTTAATAAGTATTTTTCTTTCCTAAGTATGGAAAAATACTTTAAAAATGTTAAAAAATATACTACCTCTATGTAGATTTTGTAAGGTCATTATTTAATGTATAAATACCCTACACTTAACAGTATAGTCAAAGGAAACTTTAAACTTAAAGTTAAGACTCTGTTTCCCATCAAGACACTAGAGAAATTAATCCCCCCCTACCCACCGCCCTCCCCCCCGTTTGAACATCGAGTCCATAACAATCAGGTGTTCTATAAAAAAAATACAAATAAATAAAAATAAAATATAACCTATCCAGATACCGTAGTACACCACTCCTCTCTCCGTCTTTCGAAACTTCCAATATTTCAATAGAAACTTTCACCTGTATTAAGTGATTAGTTCCATTTGTGAATATCACAGCTTGACGAGACTGCTACATCTACAGTGCAAGAAATAATGTACGGTGGAAAGTTTTAGTAGTTCGTAATTATACAAATATGGAATTTGTTTGTAGGAATATTTTATTTCAGGAAAGAGTTTTAGTTTAAAATTATTTTTAATTAATATATTATAAGAGTATTTAAAATATATAAGGCTATTATGGCTGTCGATGTGACGGCTTTAAAATCGATTTTGGTTTGGGGGAAGGACTGACTTTAGTTTCGGTATGATAAAATGTGTAGTAAGTTCCACCACTCAACATATAATGTCTGAAATTTAGGCAGAAAGCTGAGGGTAAGATATTTTGGCCTCTAAGCTTACAATTGCACGCTTATACATTTGCACCTGGACTGGCCTTATGTGACAGTTAGTGAGAACAATATAACAATAAGTTTAAACGCGCAAAGCCGGGTTTCTTATGTTATTTAAAGGATATCTAGAAAAGAATTGAACCCACAACCATTCATTTTATTTGGACAAATCCTAACTGCACCATACTAATTCATAATTTATGCGCATATGTCTAAGTTGCCGTGTCAGTTTGTTCGTGTCTAATTTGTATCGACATGCAAGACGTGTCGTGTACTATTATACAATAACATTGCATTGTAAGTTATAAATAGACATTTATTATTATAAAAACAAACAAACAAAATAAGGAATTGAAGACTGAGAAAATAATTTGTCATATACTTTTTTAGATTAAGTTTAAAAGCTTAAAAGCTTCAATCGTTACATTACCAAAACAAATATGTAAAAATATTTTTTTTATAAAAGCGTTTAACAGCGATGTTTTTGTATATCATTGTTTTTGTAAGAGTTATTATATAAAAAAACACAACGTTGTCCTTCAAAGATATTTTTTTTACTTATTTAGAAAACGTATAAAAATTTGAACATAGCGGGACCTTTTTTTTTTCGAACCTTTTTTGACAAATTTCCGCTACCCAAAGATAATTACTGAGAAATATCATCTGGCAAGAGAGAATGCTATTTATTAAATATTTTAAACATTTTTTAAAGTGTTAATCCACACTTAGGAAAGAAAAATATTTATTTAGAAATATAAAAACTACAGAGATGCTAACTATATAAATAAGTTGTAACAAGCGTATAAAAATTTCGACGTAGCTTGATAAGAACGTAAGGCTTAGTGGTCAGAGCGCCTTGATCTTGATGGGAACGGAATGTCTTAACACTAGGTTTCCAAGTTCCCTTTGCCTACCCTGCTATATACGGAATAAGGCGAGAAGCTAAATAAAAAACACCAACGTGACTTATCTCTACTTTCTCTCCATTAATATACGGAGAAACCTATAAAAAATATCATAATAACCCATACATATGCGTAAATATTAATGCCGTAGCTCAAACCATAACTTTTATGGTGACCATAACACCGTGGGTATCACCTGCTTTATACGTCCCTAGTTTGATAGTTGTAATCCTCCATCGTAATACTTAATTGTCGAATGGCAGTTAAATTTAGATTAAACGGTTTATATGTAAAATATTTATTGTTTAGTTTAAGTGTACTTGGTTGATGTGTTCTAACTACGTTTATAGGCCAGTTGTGGTGAAATAGCACAAGAGTGTGACTGTAAATGTGACCGGTTGTGGGTTCAATATTCACTCGAAGAATTTAGATTATAATTTAATTTCCTCGCTCAAATAACGAGGCAAAGCGAGTTGAGTTCCGCCCATCACTACGCAATGTAGAATTCGGAGGATAATGGGGATCGGATGTGTATTTATAGGAATGGAGTGTATTAACACTATATTCCCAGGTTTATTCTGCCTACCCTGCTATGTGAAGGATATAGCATGAACATGAAAACCATATTTTGTAGATAATTTAAATTAATTAAATTTAATTTAAAGGATTTAGTTAAACTGTGGGCCGAAGACTATATAGTATAAACTTAATATAACATTGAATGTATTAGTAGCGGAACTCAAAGGCGTGTTCTATCTTGCTAGAACGAAAAATCATGATATATTTACGAACGTTATCACACTATGCTATTGACTCTTTTCTTTATCTTAACTTTGAAACATCTAACACAAGACGACATTTCCTCGCGCCTCGCGCTGTCATATAATGACAGGTTAATGTGATTAATGATACTGAAAAAAATAATTTAAATGTAAACATTAATTGTTTTTGTTGATATTTGTACGGAATTATATTTAAAAATCAAATAAATAAATAAATCGGCTTCACGCTATATCGCGCACACTATAGGGTAGGCATAGGGAACCTAGTGTTAAGACATTCCTTTACCCACTTTCTGCCGAATTTGTGGAGGCATTCCGTGTTGAGTGGCAGAACTCAACGCCGCGCTTTGCCTCGACACCAGAGCGAAGAAATGAAAATATAAATTTAAGTAAATATTTCATTTCCTCGAGTGGAGATTGAACCCACAAGCAGTCGGTTTTACAGTCACACTTTGTGCCACTGCGCCACGACTGGCCTCTATTAAGAATTATATTTAAATATCATAAAGGAAGTAACCATTAAAAAAAATCTTTACTTTATACTAATATCATAAAACTGTATAAATTATGGAAAGATAATAATATGATTTAAACTATATAAATTATAAAAAGAATTTGTTTGATTGGAGACTCTTAACTCAGAAAATGCAGTTTCGAATTAAAAATATTTTTGTATTGGTTTATCAAGGAATTTTTAAGGTTTTTGGTTTATCAAGGCGAATTTATTTCGGCTTGACCCCAATGTTAGATTTACAACAGCCCTTAGAATGAGTAATGTTTCATATAAAACTCTGAGCCAGTTCTATTTGAACCCAGATAAAACCGTAGGTAAGAATTTTTCTTAAATATCCTAAGAACGAAAATAAAAATGTAATATTCAATAATATTTTATGGAAATGAAGTTACAAATAAAACACATACTATTATAGCACGATAAGAGCCCTGAGTATGATACCAAATTATAGTCATCATAAAGTGCGTTCGAGGACAGAATTACGAGTTGTTTACAGATTGGCTTGTATAGTAGACTTCGATATTCGAAAAGGATTTTATATTGAAATTTTCGAATATCTTTGCCAAGTTTTATTTAAATTAATGTGATTTATAGTATATTTACTTGGCTTTATTAGATTTTGTGGAAATTTTAATAAAAGAGAGAAAAATCCATTGTATAATAATTTGTTAGTTGATATTTTATTCTCTTAACTATTTCAGCGTAAAATTCATTATGATTAGTACGTGATGTAGAAAGGTATAGTAGATACAGCCCGCGAAGCGTGAACTGAGCTTAGTGTTTGTGTGAGTGTAAGTATACATTAGTGTTAGTGTGCCCTTTACATATACGTTTTTATAGTGGATGCTACAAGTGCTACAAAATATAACCGGGACTTTAAATTATATGAGGCTCAAGGGATTTATTAGTAAACTGTAAAGAGTTTCTCCATTCAAGTCCTGGCTCCATCATACCACCTTTATGTACTATATTATTTATTTACACCTAAGCTACGTTTAAATGTCAAGTTTCATGATGATACTACTAATCCAAATGGGTCAAATCCACTTTACTTGATGTTATTATATAGTTACAAAAAATATATTAAGCCATTTTAGTATATCTAAATACGAGATGTACATCCAGAGAAATTTAAGAAAATATCTCTTAAATCTAATGTACATGTTGATATGTCACAGAACAGCACTGTTTACTTGGTTTTAAGTTGAATTACATATAAAGGAAAAAAAATCAGCTTCATGCTGTATCCCGCACAAAGCAGGGTGGACAGAGGGAACCTAGTGTTAAGACACTCCGTTCCCTACTTTCCGAGGAGTTCTGGAGGCATTGCGTGTGGAGTGGCGAAACTCAACGCCGCGCTTTGCGTCGACACCAGAGCAAAGAAATGAAAATATAATTATAAATAAATATTTCAATTCCTCGAGTGGAAATCGAACCCAAAACCAGTCGATTTTACAGTCACACTTTGTGCCCCTGCACCACGACTAGCCTTCAACAATAAAAATTAATTAAGATAATTAATACAAATCTAAAAATTAAACGAAATGCCTAAATTAAAGCGAAACCAGAACTTCACAGATAAGTAACTTTAAAAACCGTCAAATCATAAAGATAAACGTCGTCAAAGGGAAAACGGAATGGCACTTCGTTTTTTTCGTTTATTACAATGCTTTGTACGAACTTTCCATACTTCCCGTTTCAGTTTTACAGCATTTTTCACTTACTGGGTGGTTGGTGAATACGGTTCATTTAATTTGATATTATTTTGGATAAGGCTGTATGCTAGTTTATGAAATATTTACTTTAATTTATATTTCCATTTCTTCGCTCTGGTTTCGAGGTTTTGCCACTCAACACGCAATACCTCCAGAAATCGGCAGAAAATAGGGAACGGAGGGTCTTAACACTAGGTTCCCTCTGCCTACCCTGCTGTGTGCGGGATACAGCGTGAAGCTGATAAAAAAAACTGATAATTATGTCGAGAAGTAAATTAGTATGTAATATGTAGAGGTTACCTGGAAGAGATAACCTGTGGTTATGTGGCCGTTACATTAAAATCGGGATTTTCTTTTTTATTCTTATTGATGTAATAAAGTATTAAAAAAATAAACTTTTTAATTAAAAAAATATCAACAGCATTTATTTACTAAATCTCTTTTCTTTTTTTTGCCTCATGCTTTATCACGTTTAAAGCAAAATTAGACCATACATCAATGCTGCACTATGTCAACGAGAGGGAAAAAATATAAATATTTTATTACCGAATGGAAATCGAACCCACTGCCATCCAGTCCTTAGTAAGACTGATCTGATTGATTGACAATTCAACATTTTCTATGACTATCTCTCGGATAGATCTCAAAATTCCAAAGTTGGTAACTATACCAGTAATGTCTTAAAGTCTCTTTTGGAGTTCCACAAGGAACTCTTCTAATTTATATCAACGATCTATAACCTTGGGAACTATCAAATCGTAATTCTTAAAGTACGCTATACGCTTAATCGTACGTTAAATATCATTACTCATACATGTAACTTAATCATAAGCTGTTCATGCTATGCACTCTAAGGGAAGTTTAGTATTAAGAATTTGGGGATGAAATTGGACGAAAATTTGGACGAAATATAAATAGATTTTTATATTTAAAAACTTACGACATGTTGCTGATTTCTCACTCATCAAACAAATATTCTTTGTTTTATGTCAGTCACATATAAATTATTGTATTATAACCTGGAGCAGAGCTGAAAAATCAAACATCGATAATCTTCAGATGTCGCTATGCTCCTTGTTGAATGTCGCTTCTTTCCGTCCGCGTTTGTTCTCCACTTATGAACTTTTGCGAGGAAAAGAAGAAGAGAAAATATTACGAGCTGTTGAGTGTCAGACAATTGTTTCTACTAAATATCATCCGCGAACAATATTTCAGAATGACATTTGACCCCCGTGTCCTTACTAAGCGTCGTAGCCACACACGGTCTGGGATACACTTAGTTTTTAAGAACAGCACTTATTAAATGTTTTTTCTCTATATTGGTATGTATAAAAAGGTAAATATTTTTTTAAAAATATTATATATTCTTTATTTCTTCTCGTTTATATTTTTTTTATTTCACTTACACACATGTGGCACACACACACATATTTACTCATAATACGCCTATCACTTTCACTGATGCACAGTCTCATATATACAAAGAGAGGTCACGTCTCATAAATAATTGTTTTCTATTATTATAATTTTTTTACTTTCCATTTTTTTCCCAAAACGCTAATTCTTTAATTTTGTTGAAGGGATTGGCGCTAGGCCAGGATATAGGCAACTAGTCTGGATACAGAGGTTATCTTATAATTTGTTTTCTACATGTTTTGCCTATTGCTTATTTTTATAAGCATTTATGTACCTATCTAAAAACTAATGCGAAGCTTCTGTGTGATAAAGCTTTTATTATTATAATATTATTTATTAATTTTACATACGAAAATCTGTCACAGTAAACACTTTTTTAAAATTATAATTTAGGTTGAAATTAAAAAAAAAAACAACAAAAAACATTTTAAATATAAGAAACCAACAAAACGACTTCCACTATGCACAATACCCATGCACATTTCCTCTAAAACCGCATCCAAAACTTTTTACATCCAAAGCGAATGATCCAACTCTTCTATGAAGTAGAAAATTGTTCGAAACTCCTTTGTCCGCTGACCACTCTAAATTTTTTACTATTACTTTTACTATTAACTTCAGTGGCTCTCGAGTGAGAGTATTACTGTAATTTGTGCTACCGTGAAGTCGGATTGTCTTCGTTATTAAGGTTTTTTGTTGAAGATGATTTTTTTATATTTTTTGAAGATAAAAGAAATTTATATATTTACGATATTTGCATTAAAATCATTAAAAAAATAATAATATTAATACTACGTAGTAACGAGATGGCTACATGATTGAAAAGAAATTGGTATATTTACTATATTTGCATTAAAATCATTAAAAATAAAAAAAATATAATAATACGTAGTAACGTAGATGTCAACATGATACAGTTGAAACTTAAAAAATCAGCTTCACGCTGTATCCCACACACAGCAGTGTAGGCAGAGGGAACATAATGTTAAGACACTACGTTTCCTACTTTCTGCCGAATTCCGGAGGCATTGCGTGCTGAGTGGAAGAACTCAACGCCGCGCTTTGCCTCGACACCAGAGCGAAGAAATTAAAATATAAATGTAAGTAAATACTTCACCCCCTCGAGTGGGGATCGAACCCACAACCAGTCGGTTTTACAGTCACACTTTGTGCCCCTGCGCCACGACTGGTCTCAAATCTCAGTTGAAATTTACTTTTGTGTAATGCTTTCATACAATTTTATACATTTACATGTATAAGGTGATAAACGTTTTAAGTAGGCTCACACTGTACTCTGAACACAGCGAGGTAAGCAAAAGGAAATTCCGAAACATTGCGTGTTAAGTGATGGAATTCAATATTCCAAGCTTCACCTTGTTACCGAGGAAAAAAATCCCCAAATGAAAATCGAACCCACAACCGCAGTCCTCAATATTATATCATACTAGAGGGCGCGCGCGGCTTCACCCGCTTATTAGGAGTGAATTCTAAAAAGACCACGAAACACGTGTTCAATAAAATATTTTTAACAGTCTGAATTTTAAATTTTATAAAAATCGGTACAGATTAAATAAAAATTTCCATACAAACTTTCAACCCCTATTTCATCCCTTTAATGTTATTTTTTTTCAAATTCCATTCTTAGTGGATGTCCAGAATATGAAAATAAACATCTGCCCAAATTTCACGTTTCTACCATCAGCGGTTACGGCTCTGCGTGCATCTTACCTCAGTCAGTCAGCACAAGTCCTTTTATATATATAGATTACAGATTATTATTAGCCAATTTTATAGCTAAAACCACATAAACCCAATACAATGAAGTACACCTTCACCATAAGTTACGTACTCCGTAACCATGGTTGCTCAATTAGAGACAGACGGACAAAAGATGGACGTAATGATCGTCATTATCCTCTACACGCCATTGTATGTATCAGTGTATGGTACTCGAGCGTATTGTATCCGGCTATTAGTCCGTCTTATCGTTGTAACTGACCAATAGGTTTAGTGTTTTGAATAGATATCTATTGATATTATTTTCCTGGTTATCTGTGAGTGGAAATATGGTTATATTTACTTTTTTTTGTTAGGTTGATATGTAACATTGTAGTTTTAGAAGAGGCTGACGTGGTGCACGGCACAAATGTGGTTGTGGATTCGATTCCCACTCTAAGGAATGAAATATTTAATAATTTGATGATTTCACGCTTCGATAATAAGGTAAAGCGCGGCGTTAAGTTCCGCTTCTCAATACGCAGTGCCTCGAAAATTCGGCAGGAAATGTGGAACGGAAGTGTCTTATTGGGAACGTAGTGTTTTGACACCAGGTTGTCAGATTTTTTCTACCTACTCTTCTATCATTTATGCGTTATACAGGTGAATTTAAAAAAAAAAAAAAATTAAAAAAACGTAATTTGATCCATTTGTAGTAACTGAGATGTACGAGTATATAAGGCTGCCGTTAAACCAATTGTATTTCTTAATAATATTTTTTATAAAATATATAAACTTATTGTGTGTAATGAAGCATTAAATAATAATAATTGTATCATCATAAAACTAAGCAGTTATACGTAGCTTAGATGAGATATAGAAGGCATCTTCGAGCTGGTCTGATGATGGAGCCAGGAGCTGAATGAAGTGGAACTCTTCAGAGCTCCGAACACATACTATACCACACTTTTTTATGCATTGTGCATTAAACGCATGTTTTTTATTATTATTTTTAACTTAATATATATAAAATATAAGTTAAATTTGTTCTTGAGTAAATATAACTTCTATTAACGTCTTGCAGACTACCACTATAAAATCAGCTTCACTCAACAAATAGTGTCATAAATAGTGATTGATCACTATATTTTAGATAAATAAACAAAAACATTAGGCCGCATCGTCGATAAGAGCCATCATTAAGCCTCACGCCCAGCCATTCGTTGGTGAAAAATGTATATCTAAGGGCCGTTGCAACATCATTTCCTTTTCCGCAGAATCCATCTTAGTCAGTTGACACCCTTTAATTTATCTTGTGATGTTGATTCGAAGATATGTACATAAGTTAAGCATATGTGATGCTTAGTCTTTTTACCTTAATTTTTTAAAGTTTTACTCTGTATCCCGCAAATAGCAGAGTAGGCATCCTGGGGAACCTGTTGGGAACCTGGGACCTAGTGCTAAGACTTCTCACTAACATATTTGCGAGTTGAGTGGTGAAAGTCAATGCCGAACTTTTGCCTCGTTGCCAGAGCGAGGAAATTAAAATATTAAATATTTTATTTCCTCGAGTGGGAATCGAAACCACAACCTGTTGAATTCTACAAACACGCTTCTGTGCCTGCGCCACGATTGGTATAATTACCTAAATCTATATAAAATATATTGAAGCAGTTGAATTTTATGGATAAAAAATGAAAATATTGAGTTATTTGAAATAATTTGGTTATGACAGACAATGACTTTAAATTTTGATTTATGATTTTTCAATCGGATATCGCAGGGCAAGCAAAACCTTATGTCAAGTCACTTCATATTCCACTTTCTGCCACTATTCGATATAATCTATTGAGTGGCGGAACTCAACGCCACATTGACTACAATACTACAACGGGAATTTAAAAAAAAGCTCAGCTGCCTACCCTGCTGTGTGTGGGAATTTTCTAAACTTTTAATACCTATATTCTCCTAAAAAATACATATTTAGACATAACTATTTAGTTTACTTCGAATTGTAGATACACAAAGTTTATGAAGTGTTTAGTTAAAATAATAAAAAAATAGAATTTCCATAAACAAAAATAAAATAATAAGTCTATATATTATATTTAAACTTTAATGAGGCCGATCGTGGCGCAGAGGTACAAAGTGTGACTGTAAATGTGACCGGTTGTGGGTTCGACCCCACTCGAGAAAATGAAATATTTATTTAAATTTATATTTTCATTTCTTCGCTTTAGTGTTGAGGCAAAGCGCGGTGTTGATTTCCGCCACACAACACGCAATGCCTCCAGACAGACTGGGGACAGTAGAGAACGGAGTATCTTAACACTAATTCCCTCTGCCTACCCTGCTGAGTGCGGGATTTTTTTTTTCGTTAATCTATTTAATAATACGAGGCCGGTCGTGGCGCAGCGGTACGAGGTGTGACTGCAAAAGCGACTGGTTGTGGGTTCGATCCCCACTCGAGGAGATGAAATATTTACTTAAATTTATATTTCCATTTCTTCGCTCTGGTGTTGAAGGTTAAGCGCGGCGTTGAGTTCTGCCACTCAACACGCAATGCCTCCAGATTTCGGCAGAATGTGGGGAACGGAGTGTCTTAACACTAGGTTCCCTCTGCCTACCCTGCTGTGTGCGGGATACAGCGTGAAGCTAATTTAATTTTTTAATTTTTTTTATTTAATAATACAATTTCTTGTACAAAACACAGCTACTCTGTATCCTCTTATTCAATACATTATCTGTAGTTCGGCCAGCACACCCTATTTCCTATGCGGACCATTAACCCCGTCTGTAGATGCTATCACTCTTCATTTTCAATAAATACAATTTTTAACGGATTTCAGAGTAAACATTATATAAAAATATATTAAAGATTTGACCTCTTATTGTATTTATTAATATTATAAATATTAATGCATATTTTACATAAACTATATTTAGATATTATAAGAGGAACCGAAAAGTGGAATAAAACTATCTTATTTTGGTGCCCGAGAGATAAAAAGAGGAAAAGGGGAAGACAATGCAGACGTTGGGAAGATGAGATAAGAACTATAGCAGGACATTTGTGGACAAGAACAGCCAGTAATAGATTAGAATGGAAGAATTTGGAGGAGGCCTTTGCCAAAACTGGGCATACAGAGAATGTTGTCGATGTCATCTAAAGATTATATATTATAAAAAAAAAAAATGTAATTTCTCTGAAATAAAGGCTCTTATTATTATTATTATTATATTTAGATTAAACTCTTTTTTTTGGAATTGAAAAGAAAAATAAAAACTTTATATTAACTTTTCTAAGTGTGGAATAACATTCGCAAATTTTTAAAAATGTATTACAAAGTTAAGTCTCATTTCACTCTCGTGGACTTTGCCTAAAGTAGTTGGAATAGATTTTGAAGCGGTTTTCGACAATTTCATTTTTTTTTCAGACCTTATAAACTTATAACAATATATTATAACTATATTCAAGTTTTGACCTCTCATTTTTATATTAATGAATATTTTTCATAATTTTTATGTAATATGAAGAATATAATAGATACATATAATTATATTATTATGACGGAAAGTGGAAAACGAAGTGTCTTAACACAACGTTCCCGCTGTCTACCCTGCTGTGTGGGGGATACAGCGTGAAGCTGATTTAATTTATAATTATCACTGTGTGTCTCACTCCACAATCTCTCATTAGGAATAACGGACTGCCCTGACACTGCATTTTTTTGCCGACCTATCTATATTTATTTGCAAAATAAAGCGAGAAACTTAGTAGAAAACCATATACAGTACATATACATAAATTTTAACTAGATACTCAAAATATAAGAAAAAGTACAGAAAATATATATAAAATAAAATATTCTTAGTCATTACATCTTTATAACGTGTCTTGGCGAAGCATCACAGCGTTTGTCTGTAAACTGTAAAAAGACAAAACGCGGCGTTGTACTCCACTCAATATTTTGAAAATTAAGGCAGAAAATGGGAAACGGAAATATCTTAACACTAGTTTCCCTATGTCATCCCTGCCATAAACGGGATCATTCTTTTTAAGTTCAACATCTTACTTCACAAGATTAGCATTTACAGTAAGTAACAAGCAAATTTCACGTAAACCAAAATCTCCAATTAATCTTTACCCGATAAAGTCATCTTATATTATCTTTAAAAGATAACAACAAAGATTAACAAAAGGCAAAATAATTATATTCGAATCCGCCATCATAAATCAAGCGACTGCTTAGCACACGATTAGCATCGAACAAGTGAACAAGCGACGTAAATCATGGCGACACTTCCCTCCCGCGCCGTGTCGGGTGCAAATATACTCATTTAAGAATACCTACTGCATTACAATTTGAACATACTATAGGTATTTGTAATAATCTGTACCTACTTTTATACTAATATAATACTATGGGGTCAGTCGTGGCGCGTTCGATTCTAAACTCAATGGTTGTAGGTTCTAGGGCCATTTGGGTATATGAAATATTAGATATTTTTAGAATTCGGTGGAAAGAGGGAAATGAAAATTTCTAATTAGGAACGGTGTGTTTTAACACTAGGTTCCCTATGCATATAGCAGGGTTGCTATATGCGAGATTTATCGTTAAGCTAACAAAATTAATATTACAATAAAACTATAATTTTTTACTTTATAATGTCTTGAAGTTTTAGGTTAAACGAAAAAGTAACTAAAAGCACTAATCAATATAATTTATATCAATTTAATTTTTATTTTATACTGTAAAATTCAAAGAAATTTCTTAAACGATTCACTACTATATTAAATATTGGCTGTAACCTATAAAACAGGTAATTTAGAAAAGAATATTTTTGTTATTTAATATCACCTGATATTAAATAACAAAAACCAACATTCTAACAAACAAACGAGTAGTTAAACTACTAAAACATTTAATAAAACGCGGTCAAACTCAACAGACAGTCTAAGATAGTTAAAAGAAAGACAAATCTCACCTGTAAGTTGACTCGGTTCAGTCAACTTTATTTCGCGCTTCCACCCCATTGCAGTGATACGACTGTTTGTACACTAGTTTACGAGCTTAGGAAAAATCTGATACTGGCAGTAGACGAGGCGTATTTCTAGTAATGTTTTTGCATTGGATGCTTTTTAATATTTAGAAAAATATTTTGAAGAATTTATTCAGTTTTATGCTGTATCCCGTTAAGACAGATCCGCTGCCCACTTTCCACGGAATTCTGGAGTAATTTGGAGAGAGAGAATTGGAGATTGAGTGGTGGTCTAGACACCAGGGCGATGAAATGAAAATATTAAATATTTCATACTCTCGAGTGAGGATCGAACCCGCTTACATACACGTGTGCCCCTGCGCCACAACTTTGGACACAGCTTTGGACCTTGACTAGGCCTTGTTTAGAGACTTTATCGTAATTATTATAGTTTCATGTTTTTTTCCGGCTTTGAAGGGTAAGCAGAGAGAATATAGTATTAAGAAAGGTAGGTAAGGCAGGTAGAAAAGATGAAGATGTATAAAAATTTAAATAACAATAATTAAAGTTTGGTTTTTAAAGGCACTGAATACTGAATAGTGACCAATGTCGAATTAGGAAAATGAGTGATTTAGGCCCGTATTTATACATCGCTCTCATATTTGAGATCTATTTTAAGAGCGTTGTTGAGATCCCGTTTTCATTTAAAGATAAATAAAACAACATCTCAAGATCGATCTCTCGGTTGAAAGCTGTTTATAAATATATGTTACGGTTTATAGTCTAGGATCCTAAAGCCTAAAAGAATACATATTTAATAAATATAAAAAAATAATATCTAATAAATATATATAAATATTATCTATATTTATGAGGCCGGTCGTGGCGCAGCGGCACGAGGTTTGACTGCAAAATCGACTGGTTGTGGGTCAGATCCCCACTCGAGGAGATGAAATATTTACTTAAATTTATATTTCCATTTCTTCGCTCTGGTGTCGAGGTTAAGCGCGGCGTTGAGTTCTGCCCCTCAAAACGCAATGCCTCCAGAATTCGGCAGAAAGTGGGGAACGGAGTGTCTTAACACTAGGTTCCCTCTGCCTACCCTGCTGTGTGCGGGATACAGCGTGAAGCTGATTTTTTTTTTGATCTATATTTATATAATATATATTGGGTATAAAAATTTGTACAAAGCATATAAAAATTTGAACGAAACTGAACTCGAACCCGCGCCTCCTGGAAACCGACCAGGCGACCAGACTTTTCTAAATAAGTATTTTTCTTTCCGAAGTGTGGAATAACACTTTAAAAATGTTTAAAAATATAAACAATATCTAATACGAAAGTCCGTAACAAGAATAACTCATAATTGTCTCCAAGACAGCAACTAAGAAGACAAAGGACAGTAAAATGGTTGATTGCTCACAACACTGCCGTACAGGTCGACATAAACTACATACATATCGATATTTTGTTAACAATAGTTAAGATTTTGAGCAAAATTTAATTAAAACTTTGGAAAAGAACAGATAAAATCTGTTAAAATTGAATGTTAGGTTCACGCTGTATCCCGCACGGGGTAGTGCAGAGGGAATTTTGGGAACCCATTGCTATCGACCCGTTGTTCCTATTAAGACACTTCAGTTTCTGTTATTTCTAGTTTTAATACACAAAATTGTATATATAAATTTTCCATGTGAATAGCGTTTAACTGTGAATTCGATTGCCAACTGGTGGAATAAATAATTCTAATTTCACTACTATTCTAAGACAAAGTGCGGCGTTGAGCTCCGCCACTCCGTTCGCAATTTAGTTGGAGACGGAGTCTTTTTACAGTTATTAGGATATAGGGTGAATATGAGAAAAGAATATTAAGTATGTATATTAAAGTACCCATTAAAAATCAAGATATTTAGACATTCAACTGCTTTATTGGATAAAATAAAATAAATCAGCTTCACGCTGTATCCCGCGCACTACAGAGTAGGCACAGGGAACCTAGTGTTAAGACACTCCGTTCCCCACTTTCTGCCGAATTCTGGAGGCATTGCGTGTTGAGTGGCAGAACTGAACACCGCGCTTGTCCTCGACACCAAAACGGAGAAATGGAAAATTAAATTGCTTTATAAAACATATTATCTTTATTGTAATGTAATATCTGTAACTCAACTGAGATTGCACCTAAGAATTGATGCAGCACATAGTTCTTTAATCTGAACAATATTAAGCCTTATTAGAAATGGAAATGTCTTAATGGGAACGGAGTATCTAAACTAGGTTCCCAGGTTCCCTACACTGCTATATGCAAGAAACAACGTGATACTAAAAAAAACAATTTAATTCGTATTAACTCTACCACTAAAAATACCAATTATTTACATACTATATTGCCCAATAGGTTCGTAGTTTCGCTTTAATCTCCACAGTAACTGCATTCAATCTCGTGGAGTACACAGTAAAATTAGTTTGCGCACCGCCTATCTGCGAGACAATTATTTTCAACTCTACCGTGCGGGGCCTTACATCCGCTTGCATCATTGTTTCAGATGGATAGCTCTATGTAACTTTTTTTGATGTGTTTTATATAGTTTTATTTATTTGAGGTTTACGCTATATCCCGCAGATAGTAAAGAAGGCAGAGGGAACTTGGGAACCTAATATTAACATGCCGTTCCCATTATGATATTTTCGAAGGCATTACGTGTTATCAACGCCACGTATTACCTTGTTACTAGAGAAATATTAAAATTTTAAATATTTTATGTTCTCGAGTGGAAATCGAACTCACAGCCGGTCGCATTTACAGCTTGCACTTACGTCTGTAATTGTCTCAAAATAATTATAATAATTAATTCTTTTAAATATTCTAGAGAAAGCAGTTTTTCCCCCATAATAGGCATAAGAAACCTAATGTTAAGATATTCCGTTTCCCAATTTTTGTCACATAGCATAACGAATGGCAAAACACCTCATCACCTGTTAAACTGCCCTTGCGAGGATTGTTGAGGAGGTTGTTTTCTTTACCTATTCTAATGTATTCCAGTAGTTATCTTGTATATCACAAGATTTAAAAAATAAATTAATATTATTTAAGCAGTTATGGATCTGTTGGCTCGCCTTCTTTTGTTCTTGACAGCTCCTCTACTCGCCCTGCTCACAAAGTTAGGCGGAAAAAAAAGACTTTGTTAACACTAGTTTTCCAATTTGCCATACTTCCCAATTATGTATCAATATAGTATTTATATATACTATAATGTTTTGCATATAGTAGGGAACGGAGTGCCTTAACACTAGGTTCCCTCTGCCTACCCTACTGTATACAGAACACAGGGTGAACCTGCTTTCTCTATATTACATAAAACCATCCAAAGTTAAATGCAAATCACTGATAATCCATTAGTGTTCGTATTGTAGTGTATTATGAGTATGTTCAGTACAATGTAGCGGGTGCAGCACTAATGACCTTTCTGACGCTGACTTGTATTAATTAAATATATATATATAATTATATTATATTTGTATGTATGTTTGTATGTATGTTTGTATGTATGTACCATATAGTTGCACAACGCTTAACAAGGTTTGTTGGAATTTGTGTGTATGTGTATGGAAATGTACTTTAATGTTGAAAGAACGATGTCAGCTGAAAAACGCAGTTGTGGGTTCGAATCCCATTCTAGGAGGGAGTTGAATGAAGTAATTTCATTTTCCCACTCTAACGAGACAAAGCGCGTCGTTCAGTTCTGCCTCTAATTTTAAAAGAAAGCGCATAACGGAGCGACTTGGCGCCCAATTCTCTTTACCTACTCTGCTTTATACAGCGTGAAGCAAAATTGACAAACAAAATTGCTTAGCTGTTAAGCTTTAGTATTTTATTTGTCAAATTAGTCGTAAATGATAAATCTAAGTCACTCTCTAGTATTATGATTTTAAATGCAGGCTATTAATATAAGCACTTAATTTATCTTCTATTCACAGGTAAGGAGCTTGAAATGTAAAGAAAATAAATAACTGACGGGTGAAGTTTACATAGAGATATTGTTCTCCATGAACTCTTCTCATCAATTCTTCATTTGTGAAGCAAAAGAAACAATCAATCAAACCTCTTTTATGATCAAATTTTCCACAACCGAAACTACGCAGCGAAGAATGCTGAAAACTAAAAGGAGTTTTCCCAAAATTTCTACTTAAACAGAAAAAAAACGATATTTTACATTTTTTTACTTCACGCAAACGAAGTCATAGGCTGCAACTAATATTATAAACCTACACCCAGAGCTCCTAAAAAATTGAATTATTTATATAATCGAGTAGATTATCAACTACCAACTAGTTTTTCCGTCAGACGAAACTAAAAGGATTATTGCTGCTCCTCGTACAGTCATCGGCGTAATCATCGGCGTCGATGACGATGTAACCAGATTACACTTCCATTACGTATTGTTCCCCCCTTTTAATTAGAAATTGTAGAGTATGATGCCTTGATGGTCTAATTCAAATTTGAAAAGTGCATATCAGTATAATAGGCCGTCGTGACGCAGTAACAATGTCTGATTGTAAATATGACGGTTGAAGGTTCAGTTCCCACTTGGGAGAATATATATTTTTTTAATCCATACCAAGTAACAAGCTAAGGCGCAGAAGTAAAGTTGGATAAGTCGAGTACTGAGTGTCTTAGATTCTCTCTGCCTATCCTTTTATACGGGAATAAGCGTAAAGCTTAATATCGCTCATTTCTCAATGACGTATATGCATATTTTTTGAAATGCAACAGATGCAATGTAAGTATAAAAAAATATATTATATATAGTAAATCGTCGGAGAAAGTTAGGACAGGCTTTTTGAACACTTTGTTCCCAGGTTTCCTCTGTCTACTTTGCAGGATACAGTGTGAGGCTAAATATATATATTTATGTACCTATGAGGCCGGTCGTGGCGCAGCGGTACGAGGTGTGACTACAAAACCGACCGGTTGTGGGTTCGATCCCCACTCGAGGAGATGAAATATTTATTTAAATTTATATTTCTATTTCTTCGCTCTGGTGTCGAGGTTAAGCGCGGCGTTGAGTTCTGCCACTCAACACGCAATGTCTCCAGAATTCGGCAGAAAGTGGGGAATCTAGTGTTTTAACACTAGGTTCCCTCTGCCTACCCTGCTGTGTGCGGGATACAGTGTGAAGCTAATTTATTTATGTACTTATTATGACACAATGCGACTTTAATTATATATAGCAGTGCATTTTCCTCCGCAGTACGCGATATAAAAAAAATATAGTATTACCTACTTTACAAAAAACTTAAAGATACATAATAAAATAAAGATTTTCAATAAAAACATTATAAAAAATATTGTAGTTTCGCTACCTACTTTACAAAAAACTTAAAGATACATAATAAAATAAAGATTTTCAATAAAAACATTGTATAGAATCTCAAAAGAAAATTCGACAGTTATACTTATATATGCTCACGATCCACCAAATACTTGAGATCCCCGCGATAAATTCTGTAACGGTAAGTGCGGAGGACAAGAGTCCTATTATTGAAGCAAATTGCAACACCCTGCGGGCTCCGGCTAATACAGGCCACGTGGTCGTGGATATAAAGTAATCTTTTGGGAACTTTGGATGAATTGTTCATTTTATTTATTAATTGGAATTAATTAATAATAATTGTCAATTAAATCGTTTTTTTTATTTGCAATTGAATTATTTATTTAGTAAATTAATTGTCAACTTATTCTATTTATTCTAGTAAACAAATAATGAACATTTTTGTAAACTTAAAATTATTTATTTTAAAATTATGTATTTTTACAAAAATATAATTGTTTAGTAGACTAGTTAAAATTACTAAAAATTATTTTTGCGTTTTAAATTTTTATACAGATCTGTGACACATTTTCGACATATTGCTTGTTAGGTAGTGCATATCAATTTGCTTTTAAAATATTGCTTTTTAGAGAGTAAAAATCGAACTATTTAATCTATAAACGTCATAAAATTATAACAGTCAAATATTACTACTGCGCCCCAATTGATGGAAATATCGTAGTAACTTCTTGCTCCGTGTATATAAGTGGCGATGTCAAGTTCCACCACAATTTTTTTTGTCCAAATATTGGTTAGTTTCAGAGAATTCAAATTCTGTTCATACATACTTGTTTTTCTCTCCTATATGTAGAAGAACATTTAAAAATGGTAAAAATATCCCACAACATAATTAATTTATCTAAACGAAAAATTGTAAAATTATTTCATATTTTTCTCGTAATAAACTTTAATAGAAATGCAATATATAACATTCAATAAATATGTAATATATACTTTTATTAGACAAGAGTTAGGAGAGGAAGAGAGAAATGTTTTTTATTAATAAACAATATCGATTTACATATATTTCCCGAAAAAAAACCATACTCCTTCCAGTTCTCCTATATTTTTTTCTCCCAGGAGCCAGTAAACGGCTCATGAGAAGTAACATCGCTATAATCTGTGAAATGCGACCCCCATTGTGTAATATAGTTGCCACCCTTGAGATTTGGATATAAAGAATAAGGGTGTACGAAGATATTTCTGTAAGACGTTATCGATAATGTTTATTTAAATAGTTTTTTTTTTGCAGCTTCGCGCTGTATTCCACAGTAGTGTAGGTAGAGAAAGCATAGTGCCTCTCCGTTATCCATTGTCCGCCGAATTCTGGAAGCATTGATAGTTGAGACGCGGATTACAACGCCGCGCTTTACCTCGATACCACAGCAAAGATAAGAAAATATTACACATCCCAAATAAACATCTTATGAAACATTCCAACTTGCCCCGATTGCCAGTCATACACTTGTGCCCCTGCGGAATGACGGGCTTAAATGATTATTGATTTTATCTCTCTCTCTTTCTCTCTCTCTCTCTCTCTCTCTCTCTCTCTCTCTCTCTCTATCTCTCTCTCTCTCTCTATCTATCTCTGTAATCAGTTCCTCAAGTGACCGTGGTCAGCATCAGCGTCACCAGTTCTGTCTAGCGCGTTTCTTATAACCGTCTAGAGTTTGAAAGATGGCATGAGTCTTTATTTTTTTTTCATAGTCTTAGCCCAATTTGGCTTGTTACTATATTCCTAAGCATATTGAGTCTAAACAAAAAATACAAAGTTGTTATAAAGGGTGCTTGTTATTACTAAATATCATAAATAATAAAATTATATGTTTGATTTAATAATTATTATTAATCATTAAAAGAGGGGAAATAAAGTGAGGAACGAAAGTGTCTTAATGGGATCAAGGTGTAATAATACTAGGTACCCAAGTTCCCTCTGCCTACCCTGCTACGTGTAGCAAACAACATGAAAATAAAAAAAAATCTATCTATAATATAAAAATCTTGGAAAAATATATTTACTTAATTGCCATAATTTTTTATTTACAAATTTTCACATACACACATATCAACTTTCCCTGTTAAACCTAAGCAGAGAATTCATTAGGTCGTTCCATCCCACTCGACGTCACTTGGACATTTGATTGAGGAAATAAAAAGCTGGGAGACATCTAATTCAAGAGGCTTGACGGCAAATTGCCCAAATGTCTTTGAAAGCTTCCAGCCCATATTCAAAAAGATTTTGGTTTGATCTTTATGAAAGTTACATAACGACTGAGCATGTATATATAATACTCAATAACTGAGTATGTATAAAACATATTTGGTTATATATGTTTTTGTTAAGTTCAGGCTGTAGCAGGGTAGAAGAAAACTAGTGTTTCGACACTCTGTTGCTATTCAAGACTGTTTTATGGCGTACTAACTGGCGATACCCAACGCCGTGCTGTATCTTATTATCAGAACGAGGAAATAAAAAAAAACACTGAATTTCTCCGGATTAATATTTTTCACAACCATTGCGTTTGCAATCACATGATGTCCTACTGCATTACAAAGAGTTATTTTGAAGCCTACAATATTACAATGTAAGTCACCTTTTTTATATATTTTTTCTTAGTATAGAAACAAGAGTTACTTACGCAAAATTGAGTAAAAAACGTTATAAATATTGAATGGGTAAGGGCTTGTTACTTGCGGTAAGGTGTCGTTTAGTCACCGACCACGGTGGTTGCCTTCGACGTTTATATATTTATAGGCATTAAACTAACTACTGCATTTTTTTAGCTTCACGATGTATCACGTTTATAGGAGGGTAGGCAGAGTGAATCTGGGAAACCTAGTGTTAAACCATTCTGTACCTCATTTTCCGTCTAATTTTTAAGACATTGCGCGTTGAGTGGCGGAACTCAACGTCGGAAAAGATATGAAAATATTAAATATCTCATTCCTCCGATTGAGAATCGAACCAAGCCTTCGTGGTGCAGGCATACAAGTTCAAAAAAAATAGGCGGAAAGTATAGAACGGAAGTGTCTTAATGGGAACGGAGTATCATAACACTAAGTTCCATTTCCTATTTTACTATATGTGGGGTACAGCGTGAAGCTATGTGTGTGTATGTGTTCTATACCTACAAAAAGAAAAATCTTGATTAGCAAAAGAGGCCAGTTGTGGCGCAAGGGCCCACTCGAGGAAATGAAATATATTTTTAAATTTATATTTCCATCTCCTCGCTCTGGTGTCGAAGCAAAGCGCGGCGTAGAGTTCCGCCACTTAACACGTAATACCTCCAAAATTCGGCGGTAAGTGGGGAACAGAGTGTCTTAACCCAAGGCTCCATCCACATACCCTGCTGTGTGCGGAATACAGCGTGAAGCTGATTTAATTTATTTTTTAATTTTAATTATCAAAAAATTTAATCACATCTATTTCATTCTCCTCTAGTAAGCACTAGTATAAGATAAAACAGATTAAAATTGAAACTAAAGTCATTAAGGAGACTCCGACAAAGCAAACCTATTAATGCAAAGAATATGACATTAAAACGCGAATCCGCATAGAAAGGACAAGTTTTTTACGATTTCATAAAGCAAAGAAACAGTTTTTCATTTACACGGTTTTAGTGGTGATAAAATATAATTAAAATATTTTATAACCGTTGTATCTCTGTTGGGTTTACGGCTAATGCGGCCCGCTTTTAGGAGTGGGGTAAGGACTGGGGTACATTGAGGTCGAATGCAACTTTATAAGCTAGTCGTGGCCGTTGTGCGCAGAGGCCGAAGCGTGCTACTGTAAATGTGACGGAGTTCGTGTGGGTTCGATTCCCATTCGGGGAATTGAAAATATAAAATATCTCATATATTTAATATTTTCAATTCACTCTGGCAACGAGCTTCCGCTGGAATATCCTCCGGAATTTGGCAGAAAGTGGAGAATGGAAGCGTCTTAATAACAACGGCGTGTCTCAACTCTACGTTCCCAGGTAACCTGTGTCTGCCCTGCCGTGTGCAAAATACACTGTGAATTTTAAAAATATTAATATAGAAAAATAACATTCCATTGTCACTACAACCTTTAACACTAAACATAATCAAAAATGCTGAGTTCAGAATTAACAATTCTCCAAGCGCGTTTTATTTTGGCGAGCTGTAATAAACTAGAAAAACTAGGATTCCTAGTAGTAGATATTACTACTTCATACTACTGTTATACTTTTGAAATTACAATTGTTATGAAGAAATAGGAAAAACACATTTAAGGTTGTTTTTTTTATTAAAATGGATTCGAGACACTAAATCTTAAACATTTTTTTTAGTTTCACACTATATCCCACACATGGAAATGTAGGCATCGCATATTTAGTGTTCCGTTTCCCATTTTCCGTCGCATTCTGAAGACAGTGCGTGTTGCAGGGTGGAACTCAACGCCGCGCTTTACCTCGTTACCAGAACAAGGAAATGGAATTATTAAATATTTCATTTCCTCGAGTAGGGATGAAACCCACAAGCAAAAAAAATTTAATCTTTATATTTTAAAATACCCATTATAATATCTATATATACATATATATATATTTTTTATTTATTGGGCTTAAAATATCTCCTTTTTTTCAGTTTTATGTAATTATTCCACATATTGAAATCAGGCTTATACTCGAATTTCAGGCATTTTATTTTGATGGATGGAACTTAACGCCGCGCTTTTCTTACCAGAGCGGGAAAATGGAAATAAATAAATTTATCAAGTAGAGAGGCACCACCATCACTTGTATGCATATTCACATACTGATCTACATCACGGTGGATACCGTCAAAAAAGTAATACCGTATGAATTATAGTAGAAGACTTCTTATATTTTTTTAATCCTAAGAATAGAATAGAATACTTCTTATGTAATACTACAATTTGAACGTTTCATTGATGCTCGACCTAATTCTCGTGGGAATCTTAAGATTCGTCATCCAGACAGTAGGTAATTGACGACATCCTCCTACGAAATCTGTTTACATAAGTATACAGGATAAATACCATTTTTTTTAGACTCAACCTCCTCTAGTTTTAAAACATACATTTCCTAATGTAAGCTAAATTTTGTAATCATTGTATGTTAAATAGCGGAGTTCAACGCCACGCTTTGTCTTGCCATAATGGAAATAATAATTTTCTTAATGAGGATCGAAACCATAACATTTAGTACCAATGTGTCATGATAGTGAAAATTATATTTTTCCCACATTCAATTTAACATTTTTATTTTTTTTATTATCTGTATCATTAAACGTGTAGAAATAATAAGGATACTATCGAGTAAGCGATGAATATAAAACTAGGATCCGCCTCATGCTATACACGGCAGGAGGAGCTGATCGAAGCGGCGCAAAATTTAGCGAAATTTTCTGTTATGTTAGTACGCGCTAGGCTAACGCCCAATATTAATAACCTATCTCCAACGTCAATCTTAGATTGTTTCATATATCTATGCAATCTCTAGATTGGATAGATATATGAAACAATCTAAGATTGACGTTGGAGATAGGTTATTAATATTGGGCGTTAGTTAGTCTAAGTTCAATCTGTGCGTGTGAATTCAAAACGTTCCACAGCTTAACTCTATGGGACGCATTTTGACCATTTACTCTAAAACTGTGTGTAGTTTTATAAAGAATTTGAATTTATCTTCACGCTGTATCCTGCACACAGCAGGGTAGGCAGAGGGGACCTAGTGTTAAGACACTCCGTTCCCCACTTTCTGCCGAATTCTGGAGGCATTTCGTGTTGAGTGGCAGAACTCAACGCCGCGTTTAACCTCGACACCAGAGCGAAGAAATGGAAATATAAATTTAAGTAAATATTTCATCGAGTAGGGACTGGTCGGTTCGTCGGCCCACAACCAGTCGGTTTTACAGTCACACCTCGTGCCGCTGCGCCACGACTGACCTCATAAAAGAAAGGAAATATTATTTACACACTTCACTGGGATCACCGTGTCGTCCACGACGTTCTTGCAAAATTTTAGAGCTATTTAAATTTTAAACGGTCTAGAAGGAGTAGTAATAACAACGAAATATACTTTTGACTAGTAAAAGTTTCGCTTCGCTTAGCTTAATAATAAGGAAATATTTTTTTCAGTTTGGTTCAAATAAGAAGTAAATATTTTATCTCCTCGAGTGGGGATCGAACCCACAACCAGTCGGCTTTGCAGTCACACCTCGTGCCGCTGCACCACGACCGGCCTCAACAACCGGCCTCAACAATATATGCATTATATTATTTATAAAACGTATAGTTAGATAGCCCAAAACTCTACCTCAAAAATTTATCAAAATTTGGTATTTCTCAAAACTAAAATCAAAATCAATAGATTTTAACTTTACCCATTAACCAATTAAATATCAACAGAGTAACTAACCAAGTCTTCAAAGATAATCTCTCCGTCTCCACTGTGGAGGGCTAATCTAATAATTAGACGACAAACGCAGACACTTCCATTTTACACCTGACTTCTCAAAGGGCTCCTCTGCACTTAGAGATTGAATTTTTAATCGTTTCCTTAACAGCTAGTTAGTTTTGGGTGATTTTCAAAGGGTTTTTTTTTATTTATAATTCTTTTTTTTTATTTATGGTGACAAGTAATATTGTGAAAGGTTTAATAAAAAAATATTTGTAAAAACAAAAACCCCGACTGCATAAAACTAAAAAGAAAATAAACAAGCCCAATAGTTTATTAGGATTAACATTCGGGACCTCTTTAAATTATACGGGGTTCCTGGTAAAGATTTTATTGATTGAAGAATTACTTATAGGTCCCGACTGTTAATCCTAATCAACTATTGGGCTTGTTTATTTTCTTTTTAGTTTTATGCAGTCGGGGTTTTTGTTTTTACAAATATTTTTTTATTTTTCACTTTTTTGTTAGGATTCATTATGGTAATGATAATAATGATATATCTTTTTGAAATACTGAAATTGAGCTCTTGAATTTGATACCCATATTGTAGTATTAGAACCAAAAAATTTTTTTTTCACTAAGTCCAATGGCGTACCACAGCCGCCATGATTATTTTTTATTAACGTCACCTATCTAAGAACATTTGGGCTGCTAATACGAATCTAACGATACCTCAAATATGTAAATCCGTTCAGCGGTTCTGGAGATACGAGGTAATAAAGAATATTACATACATACAAGATACGCGCGAAAAACATAACCCTTCCTTAGCAGTCGGGAAAAATAGGCAATAATTAATGTTTAGAAAAATATGCGGCCGTTGTGAAAAGATGTGTTCTGATCTCGAAGGTCGTGGATTCATATTCAATTGAGGGAATAATATATTTTTTAGGTTAACACTATATCCCACACATAGAAGGGTAGGCCGAGGAAACCTTGAATTCTCACTAGATTTAAAAAAACACGTTGAAATATCAGGTTGCAGTTTTGAATATTTTTTTGCCACAAAATATCTTATTGTGACTTATTACGAGATAGATATACGGTATTTTAGAAGTAATGAAACTGAATGTTTTTGTAGTTCAATTGTTTCCATATAATTAACCATTTCTACAGTGCATGTGGCTAAAGTAGTATAATGGCGTTCCTTACTATTGTTATTTCATTATTTAAGGCTAACTAAGGCCAGTCGTGGCACAGAGGCGCAAAGTGTGACTGTAAAATCAACTGGTTGTGGGTTCGATCCCCATTCGAGGAAGAGAAATATTTATGTACATTTATATTTTTATTTCTTCACTCTGGTGTCGAGGCAAAGTGCGGCGATGAGTTCCGCCACTCAACACGCCTCAACATCCCTCCAGAACTCGGCGGAAAGTGGGGAACGGAGTGTCTTAACACTAGGTTCCCTCTGCCTACCCTGCTGTGTGTGGGATACAGCGTGAAGCTGATTTTTTAAGAATTAAATCGTAATGTTATATAGCCTATGGCACTCCTGAAGGATGTAGCTTTGATATAAAAAAAAAACAAAAAGTAAATCTGACCAGTAGTTACAGAGATCTTAGCGCTTAAACAAACAAATAAACAAACAAACTCCTCCGCTTTATTATATTAGTATAGATATTATTTTAATTTCCCTGCCCTGGTTACAAAAACCGCGGCGATGAGTTCCATAAAACAGAAAAAAAAAACAATAATATACATTTATACATTTTTTGATATCTAAACAACAAGGATACATTCGCTTTAGTAACAAAAACCTAACTTTCATAGTTTTTTTTTTTTATAGCTTCACGCTGTATCCCGCACACAGCAGGGTAGGCAGAGGGAACCTAGTGTTAAGACACTCCGTTCCCCACTTTCTGCCGAATTCTGGAGGCACTGCGTATTGAGTGGCAGAACTCAACGCCGCGCTTAACCTCGACACCAGAGCGAAGAAATGGAAATATAAATTTAAAATATAAATTTAAATATTTCATCTCCTCGAGTGGGGATCGAACAAACAACCGGTCGGTTTTGCAGTCACACCTCGTGCCGCTGCGCCACAACCGGCCTCTCAGACTAAGAACTTTCATAGTTCTTAGTCTATATTCAGTTTAGTGACCCCAATATAGTGTCTGTGAATTGCAATAACATGTTGTTAATCTTCTTAAATGAAAAATTGTTCTGACAATATATCAGTGCATGCATGCGGTTGTAGATCGGTGTTAAGGCGAGTTCACATGAGAGATATTTTTATTAAATTTACACTTTTTACTATTTTTTTATTATTCTATTTACTATTATATTATATTATTTACTATTTTTATTTCAGATATTGCGATAAATAAAAAATAATGTTAAATAGGTTCTAGCAGTTTAGATATAGGTAACCTAGTGTTAAGAGACTCTGTTCTTCATTTTCCACTATTTTTTTTTAAATTGCGTGTAATATTTAGAAAATTAACATTTTTTTCTACCAAACATAAAAATTGAAAATTTACTGTGTACATACATACATCCTAACCAAGCGTTGCATACCCACGTTCTAAATTATAAAAAGGTTTAATATACTCCATTTCTCACTTTCCGTCCAACTTTCAAGATATTGTGTATTAAGTAGCGAAGCTCTACATCAACAGCAACATTCTTTTGTTACCAGAGCGAAGACATTTAAATAATTTATCCCCCTGATTAGGAGTCAAACCCACAACGGTCTTACAGTTAGACCCCGCCACCACAACGGCCTCATTAAGGCCAGTAATTGAGGCCAGTCATGGCGCAGTGGCTCAAAGTGTGACTGTAAAACCGACTAGTTGTGGGTTCGATCCCCACTCGAGGAGATGAAATATTTATTTAAATTTATATTTCCATTTCTTCTTTCTGGTGTCGAGGCCAAGCGCGGCGTTGAGTTCTGCCACTTAACACGCAATGCCTCCAAAAATTCGGCAGAAAGTGTCTTAACAGTAGGTTCCTACCCTGCTGTGTGCGGGATACAGTGTAAAACTGATTTTTATTTTATTTTCTTTATATCATTTCACATTTTCGTTGTGGCGCAGTGGCACAAACATGTAATTTTAAGCGCTACAGTTGTGAATGTCATTTCCACTCCGGGAAATGAAATATCAGTTATTACGAAAAATCAGCGAAAAGTGCCGAACGGAGTATTTTACCACTAGGTTCCCCCTGCCTACCCTGCAAAAAACTGTTGTGTGTACACACCCTAACCAAGACTAGCATATCCACGTTCTAAAATATAACAAACTGGGTTTAATAAACTGGGTGTGAACTAACGTAATGCAACTATCATTTCCACGTCATGTGACGCCATTTGCAAAACGTCAGGGCGCGGCGGTAAGCGATTTCCGTCTTGCATTTAAGTATTACCTCTTTTATATTGTGGATGCCATGTTTTATGTTGTTTCGTGCTTGAAATGTTATATTTTATATATTTTAAATGAAAATCATTTATAAATTTGTATTTTCGGTCTATTATTTCAGAGGTAAATTTTAAATTACTTTCATTCTCGCTGTATGGAAAGTCGCACTTATCTACTAAAATATCTAGTGGATAAACGCAGCGTTGATTACCGCTATTCGTAATTATACACAATGTCTGAAAAAGTAGGCGGAAAGTGGGAAACAGAGAGCTATAACATTTCAAAAATATTTAAAAAACAGAAATATAGATTATTTCAAGGGAGCTCAAATGGTATCCAAGAGTCTTAGTCCTGTTAGGCGAAAAGGTACGCAGGTTCCATAATAATACAATTGCAATTATCTCAAAACTATGGCAATAGTCATTTTTTTTAGCTTCACACTGTATCCCGCATATATCAGGGTAGGTAGAGGGAACGTGGTAACCTAGTGTTTATATTGGGAACATTTTGTTCCCATTAAGATATTTCTGGTCCCCATTTTCCGCCGAATTTTGGAGGCATTTCATGTTGAATGGTGGACTTCAACATCGCGTTTTTCGTCATTACCAGGTCGAGGAAGTGATAATGCTAAAAAATATTTTCTCGAGTGGGAATCAAACCCATAACCATTTACAGCTACTCCGATACGATTTTCCTTAACATGACTATACAAAAACACGAATGACAGTTTTACATAAAAAAAAATATAAATATATATAAAACTTTACAAAACTACTTATACCAATTAAAGTGATTACGCGAAATGGAATTTATATTAGAACATTAAAAATGAATGTTTCGCAATAAACACGGTTCGTATTGCTTAGGTGTGGTCGTTGTTGATATCTCACTAAATCGCGTATACCTGTAACAACGATGCCATTATTAGATTTTTATTAAAAAAAATTATGTTACCAGGGCGAGGAACGAGTATAGCGGATTAGGTTTTAGGAACCTAATTAAAACACTCCGTTCCCCACTTTCCGTAAAATTTTCGAAGCATCGTGTGTTAAATGGTGGAACTCAACGACATTTTTTGCCTTATTACCAGAGCAAATAAATTCAAATATTAAAATAAAAAATTAGTCAGCTTCACGCTGTATCCCGCACACAGTAGGATAAGCAGAGGGAACCTAGTGTTAAGACATGTTGAGTGGCAGAACTCAACGCCGCGCTTAAACTCGACACCAGAGCGAAGAAATGGAAATATAAATTTAAGTAAATATTTCATCTCTTCGAGTGGAGATCGAACCCACAACCAGTCGGTTCTACAGTCACACTTTGTGACTGCCTGCTTGCTGTGCCTGCGTCACGAAGGTTCAAAGTTTATTTTTTTATGAAAACCTATATTTTGTCTGATCATGCTCCAGTATTTTGGCACTAATTTCAGGTATCCCATGGAAATCGCAAAAATATATGTATGTATATGAAACACATTTTCATTGGTTCTTTGAAAATTCATATACGAAATAATTATGATAGAGAAATCTTTTTTTTTTAAATAGAAATAAATATATATGAGATCAGGGGCACCAAGTGTGAGTAGTGATAGGTTGCAGATTCGATTTCGACTCGAGGAAATTAAATATTTAATAATATTAAATATATATTTTTATTTTTTAATAATATTTTACCATTTTCTTCGCTTTGTTGTAAACCTGGCGTAGAGTTCCGCCTCTCAACGCAGTGCCTCCAGAACTCAGCGGAAAACGGGAAACGGAGTGTCTTTACACTATGTTTCTTCTGCCTACCCTGCTGTGTGCAGAGACAGCGTGACACTAAAAAAATATACAACCAATAACGTGTAAATAAATCAATATTGCAGTGTTGAGTTCCGCCTCTCAACACTAAACATCATGAATATTCTACAGAAAGGGAATATTTAAGAAAACGGAATATTTTAACACTAGGTACCTACCTATTCTCATATGCGGTATTTTATTTCTCTAGTACTTATATTCATTTCTAAGACACATTCGTATATATCGCCGAGTCAGTCTGTCACTTAACAACGCTATGTAGAACATCTTCAAGCAATCACGTATCGGATGTCGTTATTGAAATCTCTACCGTAGTGTTACAGAGTAATGTTAGACAGAACATATTATATGAATATTATTTTTATATTTAAAAATAATATATAATTGAGGTACAATTTAAAGGTATCTTCTATGAGTACTCGCGGTGTTATGAGTTCGATTCTCGTTCAGGTAATAATTACATTTCCATGGCTTTTGTTTTCTAGCATCTGCTCCACTTCATACTTTGTTCGTTAAGTCTGTTAAAAAAGGCAAGGTTTTATTTTAGAACAAAATGTAGTATGTACCTATATTAATGGCGGAAAGTGGAGAGTGGAGTGTCTTAAAACTCTTAATGTGCCTACTACTACTGTGCTAAAGTCAAACTAATTACATGATAAATTTATTAAAAATCTCAGAAATGCTTAAATTTTTTAACCTTTGTCCTTTTTTTATCTTATTGTATCTAATTTCCTTATCATGTATTTTGATTACATTATTATTTATAAACACAAGTAATACTTATAATAGGAGAAAATATTAATTGTATCTATACATTATTTACATATTTTTTTTACTTAGAACTGAAGAAAAGCTTAGTTTGAACCTACTACTAACCAAATCCAATAGGTAGTAAATATTACTCTATGTCCTTGTGATTGTCACAGATAGTTCAAGAGGGCGTAAGTTCATAAAGTTTTACGATCGCTGTCGACATGGAGCTGTAATACATTCCGTAACGAGGGGACCTACTGTTGCGGCGAGGCCTACTACTGAAACGTATTGAAACTGATTGAATTGACAGAACGTTGTCATTTTGACCATAATATATTGAAAACTAGCGTGTAACCGCGTATTTACTCGTTTTAAAATAACAGTTATATATGACATTCTAAGAGGTCAGTCGTGGCGCAGCGGCACAAGTGTGTAACTGTAAATGCGACTTGCTGTGGGTTCGATCTCGACTCGAAGAAATGAGATATTTATTTACAAGAAAGGAGTGTCTAAGAACTAGGTTCCCTTTAGTGGCGGAACTCAACGCTGCACCTCGCTTTGAGACCAGAACGAAAAATTAAAATATAGATTTAAATAAATATTTCATGTCCTCCCTGTACACACACTGCTGTTACTGTCACTGCGCCACGAATGGCTTCAGTACATTGTGATGTATAAAATAAATTTGAAACTTCTATATATTTAGCAATTTTTTATGTTCACCCTGTATTCCTTATATAACAGCATAGGCAAAGGGAACCTAATTTATATATTAGGGATATTTAATCAACTTAAAGTAGAAAAAAATATAATGATATTTTTTATGAAAATTCGAAGTTAATGAGGCTGTGAACTCGAGTTGAAACCTTTTATTTTCTGTCGCTAACGGCTCGTGAAAGGGTAAGATTAATTACTGACTGACTACTTGTTTTAATTTTGAAATATTTCAAAAATTTGAAGCAAATTTAAAATTTGATTTGATACTTTTATTATTTTTCCATTCAATATAGGATAAAATGAAAAAATATAATAAATATATAAATAATATAATGAAAAAATATAGGATAAAATTTCATAAGTCATTTTGTGACACGAAAATGATTAACAAAAATATTAAATTAAATCAGCTTCACGCTGTATCCAGCACTCAGCAGGGTAGACAGAACGAGACGGAACCTAGTGTTAAGATACTCCGTTTAATGTTAAGACACTCCGTCAAAGACAGAACCTAGTGTTAAGACACTCCGTTTCCCGCTTTCTGCCAAATTCTGGAGGCATTCCGTGTTGAGTGGCAGAACTCAACGCCGCGCTTTGCCTCATCACCAGAGCGAAGAAATGGAAATATACATTTAAGTAAATATTTCATCTCCTCGAGAGGGGATTGAACCCACAACCAGTCGGTTTTACAGTAACATTTTGTGCCCCTGCGCCACGAAAATTATTAATAGTAATTAAATAAAAATCAATTACACATCTAGTCTTAGTAATAAAATTTTTTTGTTTTTGGCTGTATCCTGTCCATAGCAGGGTAAGCAGAGGGAACCTGGGAATCTAGTGCAAGGACACTCCATTCTCACAAAGACACTTCCGTTCTCCACTTTCTGCCGAAGTCTTGAGGCACTGCAATAAAATGATATACTTTAGACTTTTTCCATTCCAGTTTAACTTTTCTTAACTACAGCTCGAAGAACAATATAAAATATACATCGCTTTTACTTATTATTTTTCATTACTTGAAAACACATTATTCTCAAACGGATTTTACATAAAAAGTATTTTCAAATTTATTAGCATTTCATTCAACGCTAATAAAGTCCCGATTCGTATTTTATATTAAAATTCAAAGGGAGATCTCTCCGAATGAAGATTTTCATAGGATGCATTAAAATCTGTTTCTATCGTTCGTTGTTTGAAAATATTTAGGACATAAGCTGAAGCGATTTTTTGCAATCAAATTATTACTTACTTATAACTAAAATGAGGTCTGTCGCGGCTCAGGGCCACAAGCGTGTAAGCGCGACAGATTATGGGTTCGATTCTCGCTCGAAGAACTGAAATATATAATAATTTCATTTTTTCATTCTGGTCAATACCAGTGGAGGCATTGCGAGTAAGTATTGAAACTTAACCTCGCCTTTTGTCGCAATCAACAAAAGGCGAGGTTGAGTTTCAACACTTACTCGCAATGCTTCCAGAATTCGGCGGAAAGTGGAGTGGAGTTTGAAAGTGCCTTACTGTAAAAAAATATTATATATTTTTAGGGTTCCGTGCCTTTTAAGTAAAATAATAACCCTTATAAGATCACTTTTTTGTCCGTCCTTTTGTCTGTCTGTCTATCTGTTCGTTTATCTTAGGAACACTTGGAGATATCGAGTTGAAATTCAAACCATATACTCAAATCTACGGTCCCTTGATTTGCTGATAAAATTATATTTCTACATTTACTTAAAAATAAACATATGACAGCTTATAACGCACCAAACGCGTATTTCAACACTATAAAGAAAATCTAAATTACTAGAGTACTTCCGTTTGACCTAAAATTATAAAATTTATCAGGCTTATACTTCCATATTCACTGATCATATCGGGGTTTTCGATTCTATTATGACATTTAGCACTTAAAGTCATCAGCTAGTAACATGTACCACACAACCTGTCCGTCGGGACGGCAATAACAAGTCCATAAACCGTTTTTACTGCCTTTGTTCAACTAAATGTATGTAGGTTTTGACTTTTTAAACAATGACCGTATTTTCGCTAAGAAAGACGAATATTCTGTCTTCGAATGGATTAAGAGACGTAATGGCGAATATTTTTAGGAGAAACGACGTTTTGAATATATTCGGGAAGTGTCCGCGGGTCCAGTGGGTATTGTTTAATGGGTAAATCAATGGGATGGAAACCGAGGATGGGAAAAATTTTTCAATTTATTAAGACCTGACAGTCTTTTGGAATATATTTGGGTTGTAATATTGTTTTCTTTACTTAAAGTACAATTATTAAAGAATTTGAAAAGTAACTTGAGAAATGTCATATATTTGTGTAATAAATGTTTATATTTTTTCTAAATAAGTAATTTTCTTTTTGGAATAACATTTTAAAAATGTTATATATTGTGTAACAACTATCGCTGATGGCCCACCGTGATCACTTTAGGTTAATTTTATAATTCCCTATGTATACTAAGGTTGACGTTATAGTACGTATAAATACTGAGAAAATCAGAAATATGTATGGAATTTGATACAATATGTAAAAAACTTAAAGTAATAAAAAACTTGTAAATTGTAGGAACTGTTAACTTTTTATAATTAGCTTTTATATGAGTTAAGTTTATTTGAGGACAGTCGTAGCGCAGAGGAATAGCGATGTAAGCTTATGGGTTTATGGGTTCGATTGCCACTCTAGGAAATGAAATATTTAATGTTTTCAATTTACTTCGCTCTCGCTACTAGGTGGAACACGCAATGTCTCGTAAACTCGACAGAAAGTGTAGAACGGAGTGTCTTAACATAAAGTTCCCAGGTTCCCTCTGCGAATCCTTCTCTATTTGGGATACAGTGCGAAATAAAAAAAAATGTGTCAATTAGATTATTATTCAATGTGCTTAAAGTCTGAAGTAGTGCACACTTAGAGTCGAGTGCAAATTGAAAATTATCCTATTCAAGACAAATCATCACACCTAATTTTGTACTTCAACTCTGTAAACATTAAAAGATATAGACAGCACAAACAGTAAAAACTGTATTTTAAGGAATAATTTTTAATTGTAGTTCACTTTCACACTACACTTACACTTTGTATCTCATAAAGATGGCAGAAGAAATTTAGTGTTAAAACACTTCGCTTCCTACGTGCATGTTGTCGTAATTATTTTTTATTGTAAGAATTATATGATTCACAATTTTATAATCACACAATTTTATAATTATTTTTCCAAGAGAACATAGAATCCAATTACTCCATTCTCCATTTTCCACTCTTATTCCAAAGAATGACGAAACTTAACACCGCGGTCTATATTACTAAAGCTAAAACACTACATTTCTCATAAGTGCCACTTCTGTACATTCACAAACCTATCCAATTAATACAAACAGAAGGGTTCTAACTCGCGTCCACTCCTCGAAAGGAAGTCTCAGCATCATGACACCGTTCTTCATTCTCTTGTATATAATATATTTTGCTAGTTCTGTGACTCAAGGGGAGAACGATAAAGTACTACAGCAATGCAACGGGTATCAGGCTAATTATAATATTACTGATATTATAGGAACTTGGTTTGTTGTTGCTTTGGTCCCGGATAAGGGATTTCCAAGATTGAGACAGATATCGTGCTATAAGATGGATGTTAGTGAAACTGATGAGGTGAGTTCTACTCTCTTGTTTAGTGCAACAACGACGTATTTGCACTTTTTCATATGTTATAGTTACTATCGAAGTTTGTAAATAATCTTTCCGCATACATTGACATGCTTAACATGTTTTATAAAAAAGTGTAATTACGTCGTTGTTGCACCAAATGAGCTAAATTATTTTTACTAATTCATTCTGATATACTACACTCCATTCCCACTAAGAAGGAAGTTTCTTAAAGCAATGGTCTAAGAATGAATGAGAATAAGCCAAAGGTTCTGATATTTGAAAGAAATGAAGAAAGGACGAAGCTGTAACGATCCATACCAGAACTAAACTGTGTTGGTAAATAATATAATTAATTAAAAAAAAACATTTATAAAAAAATATTATAAATATAATTTATAATATTATTTAATTATAGCTTAAGATAAATACAATCTTATAAATAATAGTTTAGTTCAGTTATTTCATTACGCGTTCCGTTCACAAGTAATATTGAAGTGACGTAATATACCGTAGGTAAAATACTCAGATA
>JAATLQ010037433.1:0-54246 GCA_013421005.1 Heliconius erato x Heliconius himera
TTCATTTCCTCACTTTTGTAACGGGGAAGAAAAGGTAAAAAGCGCGGCGTTGAGTTCCGCCACTCAACATCCATTGCATTCAAGAACTCCCAGGTTCCTTCTGATATCTTTTTATACAACATTACGACAAGGATGTCAAAATTAATGTTTAATATAAAGCTTAATAAATTCGGAATAAGCTTTATATTTAAACAGTATGCTTCAAAGAATTTAGCGAGAAGTGGTTAACTTAAGTGTCTTAATGGGAATAGAGTGTCTTAATCCTAGGTACCCAGGTTTCCAGGTTCCCAGGTTCCCCTTGCCTGAACCTTAGAAAAAAGATAAATTAAATTGTACTAAAAAGATATTTACTGAGGCTAATCACATAAAGCGTAATATGACCAATTTAAGCGATGACGATGTCACTCCATTACATAAAGCCCATATAAATTTAATTAAACACCCAATCCTGAACGTGAATACTTAATTATATTTTATTGATGTTTCTTACGACGTAAGTACATATATAATGTACACATATTAAAATGTTTGTATGATGTGATTGACGTGGAGTGGTGTTTGGAGTGCTAATAATTGTTAATTTAAATTTATTGTGGGAGATATTAAGTTCTTTATTTGACAAAAAAGTTTATTGACATTAGATCATTTGAGTAAGAATTGTAATAGTATTTAGTTAAAAAAAAATAAACCAACTTTATATTCTTATTAACTGATAGAGAAAATTTACGTTTCTAACTGTAGGCCTATACACACTATACATTCCGCATCATACCAGTTCGATTGACGGCCGCAAGCCGAGATTCGAGTCCCGCAGGGGACATCCTTGCCGCCGATATCTTCTCAAGCGTACGTAGAGCTTGCAAATTTTTCAGGGACAGAGTACCCTCTTCCCTATCCACCTGTCGCTGTGTCGCTGTCAAAGCCAACAGGGCTGTCAGCATTAACTTCAAGTTCGAAAAAAATCCTCCATGATTCGTTGGATACCTCAAAAATTAATAAACCGACTTTGATTCACTTTTTTTAATCAATAAAAGTTATAGTTTTCAGGAAATTTGCCGACAAATATAAAAAAAACAGACATGCTATAAGCCTAAATAGATCTTCAAAGTAAAATATTATCTAGTATTCACAATATAACATACACAGAAGTCTGACTAAGTCTCCTTTTTTGAAAACACCAGCTTAAAATAGTTGTACTCGTTCGTCCACTCGAAAGAACCATCGACGCAGACGCCTCACTTTTAATCAGTCGTTTAAATACGCTATCCTAACATTATAATAAAAGAAAAATATGATGACGCAGATTCGATCTCGGAACGTGGGAAATGATTATTTCCCTGCGTAAAGCGTAAAATTCAACAAAATTATTATAAGAAATAACTTTATGTTTTTTTGCTTGGCAGGATAAGCAAATTCACACATTCCCCCCGAGTGAGCATCGAACCCACAGTCATATTTTAACAGCCAGTCTGCCGAAAAAATATATAATTATAAGATATATGTAATGGCGTCCGTTATATCGATATCGGAACCGTAATTGCATACGTGTTCGGAATACCACCCCTAAAAGTTGAACGATCATACCAAGACCGGACAAGATAGATTAAAAGTTTTTATTGAACACTCGACTGTGCCAAGTTTCAATGATATAGATAAGTTAGGAATTTGAAGCTTTTATATATTATATTTTTCTAAATAATTCTTCGTTTAAGACGTTATAATTTTAAAAGTAGAGTGTTTATTATTTTTTTTTATTTAACGCTGTATCTTGTATATAGTAAGCTGAGGAGGTAAGCTGAGAGAATAGTTTAATAGTGTTAAAACACTCAATTCCCCAAACGTCTCCTATTTTTGGAACATGGTTGGATGGTGTAACTCATCGTCGCGTTTTATCTTCTTACCAGAAGGAAGAATTCAATATAATCCATCAGGTGTTCTTACAGTGCAAAGCAAGTTGTCAAGTACAACGATAATTTATCTACCTATAGCTCCAAATCTTGAGAATGGCGGGCTTAAACTATGTCGAAGACCGATTACATGGCCTGCGCGAGCCCGGACTCGAGCACTATCATTATAGGTCCTGAGCCAGCTGTTAAGTCGGAAAATATGTCTGTCCCTGGAACTAGACCTCCCGGACGCCAGGAAAGCTAATGGTCTAACCACCCAGGACGTTACAAATCGTGCTGCAAGCAGGAAGGCAGACCCTGGCAACATACGCCGTGATTAATACCAGGAGGCAGAAGACCTCCATACCTATGTTACAAAATTTAAAAAAAGTCTGTCTGTCTGTCTGTGACGCAATCAGGGTTGAACCACTGATCTGATTGTGATAAAATTTCATATAGAGATACTTGATGTTCTTGGGATGGACATAGGTTATTTTTTTTCTCATATTTGTAATATTCTCGATATATACTAATATATTAAATTATCCTTCAATTTGACATTCGCAATTTATTCTGCCATGTTAATTACAACCGTCGCTAAGCAACGAGGAATTTTGTTGTTTAAAGAAAAGGTCGCCAAAAAAGAACTTCCTAAACGTTTACATGGCGTGCGCTGACTCAACCTTATGAGATACATAAAAAAGTTTTACAAAAATATTGTCTTTTAAAAAATCTATTAAAAAATCAGCGATGTTTATTTCAAAGGGTTCAGACACAGTAACCATATTAATAAATTTAATTAAAATTAAAATTTATCAGGTTATTGTTATTGTTTTGTATTTCTTTAATTTGATATTTATCCTCATAAAATAAAACTAAAAGTGACTACGGTGCTAACTAAAGGTGACTATTAAAGTCACCTTTAGTTAGCATTTCACTTAGATTGAAATTATTTCTTATTGTACTTACATCATTCTAATAAATACTTAAGGAAATATAACTGATTCAAATTGAGCTAATCTACGGTAATGATCGACCTGAACGGGCAAACGACGTTGACGGGTTTTTTTAATTTTCATACATTTTCGATCTACTGTTAATTTTTATGTGGTTATTTGCTGTTTATTATTATTTCATATTTTTCTTTGGTTATTTTCGCCTATTCGTATAGTAGATTAGTTAGATTTTTTGTAATTCTTTTGGTGTGGTGTAAGTCCTTGGCCCTGCGCGGAATCGCTCGCTACTTTTTATTTAATGTTATTTAACTATTTAGGAAGGAATGGTTGGTTATATCAGTTCGCTTATTTATACCGTTGTTATACACTGAATAAATTGTAATGTTAAATTTTTAAATGCCTTATTGTGACTTATTTATAAGAGATACGGTATCGCGAACTTTTATTAGGACGAATGAAATTAAATATTTTTAACAGTGCGATGTATTTCCATATATTTTATTATATTTTGTTTTTTGGTTATATAAGTCTAAATAAATACACCGTAACGTTATCGTACAGCACATAAATTGTCTTGTCTTAAAGATAACCCACAGTAACTATTTTTTATTTATTTATTTGTTTAGTACGTTATATGGTTTATATAAACTTCTTCTATAAGAATTATTGATTGTTTTAGAAATAAAAAACTAAAACTTAACACTTTTTACACTTCCGTTTCCCATTGTCCCGGAAGAAAGTGGCGTGGCGGAACTTAACGCCGCGCTTTGCCTCGACAGCAGAGCGAAGTAATGGAAATATAAATTTAAATTAATATTTAATTTCCTCGAGTGGGGATCAAATCCACAACCAATTGCGTTTACAGTCACATTTTGTGGCCCTACGCCACGACTGGTTTCAAATTCGATTTCAATTCAATATATGTTTTTTTTAGCTGTACGCTGTATCTCTTGCAGGGCAGCCAGAGAGAACGGAGCGCCTAAGGCTACCACACAACTTCCTTCATCATTTTTTACATATTCTTTCATCACTCATTCGCTCAATGTGCCCAAACTGCCTCAGCATGTTCTTCTTCATTTTCACCGGGACGTGATATTAAAGACATTTTATATCTACTTTTTAACCCCCTTGTGTTACATTATTAAAATTTTAGTAGGGGTTCCTATTTTTTCTCGTAATAAATATAGCCTATATTACTCAGTTATAATGTAGCTTTCTAATGGTAAAAGTGTTATAAAAATAACTTTAGTAGTTTTTGTGCCTATTCACTACAAACATACACATATACAAATCGTTCTTCTTATAATCATGTTATTAGAACACGTAAGCAATTTAGATTAGCAATTACATAGTCTTGTAGTAGAAGCGAGCAAAACCGCGAGCGCTGGTCAATAAATAAAATTGACGTTATATTACTATCTTTTCAAAAAAATAGTAAATATTATCTCTATATAAATATACATTATGTGCCTATATCCTTTTAGTAATAAGTATAACAGTAGAAGTAATAACAGACAAATTAATAGCAATATTGGGAAAATCTTTCAGTAGTACCATCAGTGCTTCACATTAGGCATTATATCAAACGTCGGAATCAATTCGGTGTAATTGAATACGTGCCTTGAATCTCGACTGAGTTACGTTGTGCGTGTAAAAAATATATTTTTTGGAGATGTAATATTAAATATGCTTGTTAAACGCGGCGTTAAGTTCCGTCATTAAACATGCAACGTCTCGAAAAATTGAGCGAAAAGTGTTGACAGAAGGGTTTACACTGGAATTCCTCTGCCTGATATGTGATAAACTGTGTGGTAAAAAAATATACCTAAGTTATAGATTTTTTTTATCAATCAGTTACATGTCTGAAGTGCTACTCTTAATAATTTTATTTTTTAAATTCATATAACATCATTTCGTGGCGGTTCATAAAATACTAAGTGTATCAAATTTCACTTTGCACTCCATATAAAATGACCATGACATAAGGACGAACAGACAGACGGACATAACGAAATTTTACGAGTTCTATTTTTTGCCATTTGACTACGTTTGGCTAACTATGTAAATTATAAATATCACTCACTCATTTTTATTTAATCATCATCATCATCGCTTATTTTTAGTATCTGAGTAAGCACAAGAAGAGTAAAAAAAAATATTCAAATCTCATTTTCGTACAAAGACGTCCCAACGCTAGTTTCAATCTCGTAACGCCCGTGTCATAACAATAAGCTATATTACTTCCTCGATAATACTATCACGTTGTTAAAACTAAAGGGATATAACGCATCATTTTCCTGTTTTTCATACATACTTATTAGATAGGTTTCTAAGAAAGATATAAAATCTTTTTTTGTGCAACTCTTTTAGTTTCTTATTATGATAAAAAAGAAAAGCCCACATGGATACTCACTTTTTTCATTTTTTTTCTTTTGTTTTTGTTTAGAGTGATAATATCTAAGGTCAAGTTCATAATTAATATTTTTTGCTTCACCTGTATTCCGGTCATGGTAGGATAGGCAGAGGGAACCTGGGGACCTATTGTTAAGATACTCCGTTCCATTCAGATACTTTCGTTCCTCACATTGATTTACTTTTATCATTCAATACACGATGTATGGAGTGGATTCAGCGAAATTAAAATCTGCATCAACTTAACGCCGCATTTTGTCTCGTTACCAGAGCGAAGAAATAAAATTATTAAATATTTCATTCCATCGTGCAAGAATGGAATCCATACCCGTCGCGCTTACTGACGAACGCTTGTGCCCTTGCCTCACGATAGCTTTAATATACTTAAGTATGTACAAATAAAAAAACCGAACCGGAAGCGAACCGCCAGCGAGGATTCCATACAAAAATTAGAGGTCACGAACTTTTTCTGAAACACAAGCTTTGCCAAAGCCCTTTCATCTGATATCTTACTTGAACTAGCGACTTTAATACCAAATTTTGTTCCCCTTTTAAGAATATAATTTTTTTGGATTTAACCACAAAAGTATAGTTGTTGAACTACAGGTAGTACCTGTAGATGCTAGCTGCCAAATTACATATTTCTAGGTCAGCCAGAAGCACCCTATTAATTTTTATTCCTTTTAGTGTCGAAATAAGTGTTTTTTGGTATGTAAACGGCCAAGTAGTTTTTTTAAGTAAATGTAGAAATATGTTTTTTCTCAAGAAATCATGGGGCCGTAGAACTTTATTCAGTTTGAATTTTAACCCTATATCTCCAAACATTCCTGAGATAAAGGCTCTTGACAGACAGACGGACAACAAAATGATTTTATAAGGGTCCCTTTTTTCCTTAAAAGGTACGGAACCCTAAATATGTTTTTTATAATTTTATTGTAATTGTAACAGTAATTATTAAGATTAATATTTAGAATTTTGCATTACATACGCATCTATTATTTTTAAAATATTTTGAATTTCATTAAAATTGCATTCTATTGTTCTCTAAATATAGCCACAATGAATTCATCTTAAGATAAATTTACATATAATATGACCACTACAAATATATCCTTTTCAACCGGAAATATTCGTGCATTTCCGTTGTATTCAAGAATTCTATATCAACATCAAGATAACGGATATTCTAGATAAATTCAACACAAAGGACGGAACAATCACGCTTTTAACGTCCCATGTTTTCCCAAATAACGTAACGTATCCACAAACATTAGTGTTTCGAAGTCTGTTTATACTCAACGATTTTTATGCTACGTTTACCAAATAAAATGAAAAATTGCTTTGCAAGAAATTTACTTTGCTTAAGCTAATTTTAATTTAAATTAAATAAGCCTGCCGAAAGTTACAAAATTCAAACCTTCACCTCTTAAGCTATAACATATTTGACAATTAAATTTATTAGTTAATATTTTTCTGAATTAATTAATTAAATATGTAATCAGGTGACCCAGTGCAAAGCTTAATTTAAATAAAAATACAATATAAAAAATCTGCCAAATGGAAATTGAATTCACGACCTTTTCACCTATCAATCTGCCTCAAATAATGTTGTAAAATATTTCTTCTAAAATTAAATATAAAGAATTGACATTAAACACAAAAGTGAAATACCACAAAATCAAAATTAATGACTCGTCGCATCTGAAATTATAAAAGGGCGCGTACCTTTTGAAGAAACTAATAAAACGGAGACACAAAAGATGCTGAACAATACCAGCACGTAATGACCGACAGACGCGGTCAGATTCCGGGCGACGGATGCGACGTCACGCGAACCATTTATTTTTAGGTTTTAGGTTTTTTTTTTAACAAAATCAGCTTCACGCTGTATCTAGCAAATAGCAGGGTAGGCAGAGAGAACCTAGTGTTAAGGCACTCCGTTCTCTACTTTCTGTCAAATTCTGGAGATATTGCGTGTTGAGTGGCAGACCTCAACGCTGCGCTTTGAATCGACGCTAGAGTGAAGAAATGGATAAGTAAATATTTCATCTCCTCGACTGGGGATCGATCTCACAACCATTTGGGTTTTACAGTCACACTTCGTGCCCCTACGTCATGACGGGCCTCTTTTTTTATTACTTTATTTCATTATTTTTTTTTTATTACACAAATAGCACAGCAGGCAGGCAGTATAATTTAGTGAAAATCAATCTCTTTTTCATTAACATACTCGTATGATAAACATTTTTACAGGTTTCAAAGATATATTTTTTTTATATTTGATAGGTTAGTCGTGGCGCAGGGACAAAAGAGTGTAAACGCGACAGGTTGTGGGTTAGATTCCCACTCAAGGATATAAAATATTTAATATTTTCATATCTTCACTGTGGTGTAAAGACAAAGCGCAGCGTTGAGTTTTGCCACTCAACACATAATGTCCAATAAAAAAGGAGAGCGGCGGCGGGTCCTTCTGCCATGCTACATGCGTAATACAGCGTGAAGCTGTATATGAAATATTTAGATACTAGTCCAAATGTGAAATTTAACGTTAAATATTATATGTGAGCCATCAAGTATATAATTAAGTAAAGTCAAATATTATGCTAATAATATATATATGCATAGTTAATTAAAGTGGTTTGTTGGTCTAATTGTTAGTTAGAGTTAAGTGAAACGCAGAATTGCATTTCCATCTAGGACACATTTTTGTCCATTCTTAGATCAATAAAATAACTCCCATGCTAAAGGCAAAGCGGACATCAAATCTATATATACTAGACTACTGTATTCTAGAATCTTATTTTAAAATAGAAAAATGAAAAAGAAAAAAAAATCCTGGTAAATGTCAGGTCAATGGTCAAAATATACAGGATGCGCTCCTTTTACGGGAGCAGCATATAGGGTAAAATGTCTCAAACCCATATCTAAAAAAATAATTTAGATACGTCAACAGGCTTTTTTTTTCATTTCATGATGTTTATAAATACTGTATTACGTCGTGACGCAGTAACAAATAGACACCAATAACGTAAACACTTACTACTACACAAATATCACCTACTAAAGGTTAAACAACTTTGCCAATACCTACGATTCGATTTCGTGAATTAGGCGTGTGCTGCGGTGTACCTTTGATAAGTTTGCTGCGTGCCTTATTCTTAACTATAAATAATAATTTTGATAATTATTTTGTTTCTAAAACTCACTTTTTCATTTTTGTCAAAATTTCTTTTGTTTTAACTATATTAGGCTCTTATAGAGTAGTTGTAAATTGTGGATCCATTTAAATTGGCAATAATAACAACACCCTGTATATACAAAGCTATAACAAAATTAACGAATTCGGAAAGAAGCTGATAAAATTGCTTAAATCACGTTGATTTATTTGAGCACGGTGTTTGAGTATTCAATTGGGTTTTAACAGAATTTGACAATCTAAATTGAAATTAACTCCATGGACCTAAGGTGTTGTTTTGCTTGCAGGTACACGGATCGTGGGGTCTGCCTGCATTCATATGTGATGTATATATCGCTATGGACGTCACGTCGTCTACTTCAAGTATATTTAATCTAGTCGCTATATCTGTCGATAGGTGAGTACTTTGAAGAATTGTTACTTTTCCATCAGTACCACTCATCTCTCTAATTTAAAATAGTTGGCAAAGATAATGTAGTGTTAAGACACTCCTTTCTCGATGTTATAAGTGAGATTTTGTTCTCCATTTTAAAGAAGGATCGTATTTAAAAAAATGAATATTATGTTCAGTTTGACAAGACAAAAAGTGAAATTTTGTTTTGTCAAACATGCAATACAACTATATTTAAAGAAGAGTAAAGGTTTTTTTTTCATTGAACTTATAAAAAATTATATGTTTCCTACAAAAATTTTACTTGCTTCTGTTAATAATTTTTAACATTCCCTTAGGTACATTGCAGTCACACAACCAATCAAATACGCAAAACATAAAAACAATAAAAGAGTTTGGTTCACAATCGTCCTAGTGTGGCTGGTGTCAGCGGCTATTGGAGCGCCAATAGTTCTTGGCTTAAACGATACCCCACACAGGAACTTCGATGAGTGCCTCTTCAATAGCCCGAACTATGTCATCTACTCCTCGCTAGGATCGTTCTACATTCCTTGTATCATGATGATGTTCCTATACTATAACATTTTTAAGGTATTTGCCTTTTATTTATGTATGTATAGTTATATTATTTAATACAAAATAAAAAAATGAGATTAGCTTCACGCTGTATCTCGAAAATAGCAGGGTAGACAGAAGGAACCTAGTGTTAACAGTCCGTTCCCCACTTTCTGCTGAATTTCTCGAGACATTGCGTGTTGTGTGGCAGAACTCAACGCCGGACTTTTGGCTTGGTGCCATAGCGAAGAATTGAAAATATTATTACATATTAATTCATCCTCCCGAGTGGGAACCGAACCCACAACCGTTGCATTACACACACTCCCGTGTGCGGCATCAGTCTTTTAATACAAAAAGTTTAATAATTTAGATAATTTTCTTGTTTTAATTTTAATTTTTGGCCTTATTTTTTAATTGTCAATATAAATCGATAGTTAAATATATTAAAATATACTCCAAAATTATAACAATAAATAAAGCGAATTAAAAAGAGAATATTACTTGACACTTTTGTTATTTATTACAATTGGAACGTGACATGAGTATGATACTGTCATTTATATTGAAAATTACATACTGAATCATAATTCAATGCCATACATTATACTGCAATTTCATTTTCATAACAACATTCAAATAAGGAGATCAATTATTATTTTATTGAGGCCAGTCGTGGCGCAGCGGCACGAGGTGTGACTGTAAAACCGACTGGTTGTGGGTTCGATCCCCACTTGAAGAGATAAAATATTTACTTAAATTTATATTTCCATTTCTTCGCTCTGGTGTCAAGCGTGGCGTTGAGTTCTGCCACTCAACACGTAATGCCTCCAAAATTCGGCAGAAAGTGGGGAACGGAGTGTCTTAACACTAGGTTCCCTCTGCCTACCCTGCTGTATGCGGAATACAGCGTGAAGCTGTATTTTTTTTTGAAATCAACTATATAAGTAGTATAAGTAATATAATATATTTTTAAATGAAATTATTTTAACCGGATTAATAATAATATTTAAGATTATACATTTTTGGAAACCCGACGTTTCCAGCACTTTTATCGCAATTAAGAAATCATTGGCGGTAGTTTGATATAATAATTATGTCAACTGACAGACGAATGCCACCTCAGTCTACCCGTGACCACGGACTACTGCAAACTGTTCGAAACGTCGGGTTTCCAAAAATGTATAATTTTAAACATACGCGATCCAGTTAAAATAGTTTCATTTAAAATAGTATAGGTAATATTTATTAAATTAGGCACTAAGAAATCGAGCCAAAAAACAGAGAGCAGCGAAGAAACTGCCTGTCCCCGGTGATCCCATGACAGGACCTACAGCGGCCATAGTAATAGAAAATGTAGCACAAACTAGACATCTAGAAACAGCGTTGGACGACCGACCGACTAATACTGGATCTGGTAGTAATGAAGATGACCACGAGGACAGGTATAATTTTTTTTACAGTACATTTGGCATATCGACTAATTACAAAAAAACCCGACGGCTGAGGCTTCAAATCTCTGTCTAAGTAATTATTTAATAGTAAGAAGACAAAGTGCGGCGTTGAGTTCTGTCACTCAACCCGCAATGTCTCGGAAACCAGGAAGAAAATGTAGACACAATAGATTCCCTTAGTTTACTCTACTATTTGTGAGAAAAAAATCACTTTATACGTAAAATAGATTTACTTTTTTGCTTAAGCTAGTGAATTATTTATTTAAGAAGAAAAAGAAGACCAAAGTGAACTAACTTTTTTGTTTTAAAATAAAGAATTAAAACATATTTGAGACCAGTCGTGGCGCAGGGGTACGAGGTGTCACTGTAAAATCGAATGGTTCGGGGTTCGATCCCCACTCGAGGAAATGAAATATTTATTTACATTTATATTTTCATTTATTCGCTCTGGTGTCGAGGCAAAGCGCGGCGTTGACTTCCGCCACTCAACACGCAAAGCCTCCAGAACTTTGCAGAAAGTGGGGAACGGAGTGTCTTAACACTAGGTTACCTCTGCATACTCTGCTGTTTGCGGGATACAACGTGAAACTGATAAAAAACATATCTATATTTAGCTCATTTGGTGAAACATTTGTTAATTTTGGAATATTACAGAAAACGCAATCAAAATTTGTAAAATAGTATTTCCGTATATGATGAGATGTCTAGGATGAAGCTTACATTTTAGACAAAAATCAAAATCTAAATTGAATCCAATCCAAAATTAGGTAGAGTAAATTATTTGCTAAATATGCCACATGAACATTAATTACGTATATACAAATAGATCTAAAATTTATAGCAAAATTATTATAATAATTTACTAAATCATCCTAAATTTAAGTTTCACAAGTTTATACTCATTTTAGCCGAAGTATCATCAAATCTTAATGTTATTACTACATCAAAATACTTATGAAAACTAATTTAAATTGAACTGACAGACGGGAACATTTTCCATATAATATAAACGGTAGCTGAACTAGGATTCGTTATAAGTGAGCTTGAATTTATATTTGTAATTAGTTTTAGTGAATCAGCGAATAAAACAGATTTATGATGATGGAGTATACCCTATATTGCTATATAATTTTACATTTCAAAAGCTTCAGATGTTTACCCGCATAGCAGAGTAGGGTGGTGGAACACCAGACAAATGTATCTTGAGTGGTAGGGGATGTCACTACAATATCTCATTGCACCGCAAAGGCATATTTTTTTTTTTAGTTTTGCGCTGGATCCCAGCAAGTAGCAGAGTAGGGGAGGGCACATGCAGAGGGAACGTGGGCACCTAGTATTATTTTTATCTTATGGAATGCGACTATGGGGCAGTGCTTCAAATATAAATTCAATATTTATTCTCCAAAAAAGAGTCATGAGATATATTTATAACCTAAGAGCGAGATTCTTTGCGAGATGTTTTTAGAAATGCAGGTATTATTACAGTTGCTTCACAATTTGTATATTATAATATTCTATGTGTCCGGCGAAATGTACAGTCATAGTATAAATAGTGATATACATACGATGGGAACGAGAAATAAAGATAAGCTTGTTACGCCAAGTTTTCGCTTCCAAAAAGTTATTAAATCTTTTATGGGTCTGAGTATACGTGTATATAAAAAAAATCCGCAGTGTATAACTAAGTTTGCCACTACCACAATTTAAGGTAGCTTTAAAAAATACTAACAAGTAAAGCTTATTACATATTTAGAGGGTAAACATGTATGGAATTAATGCCTATTGAATGTGATGCAGGATAGCTGCCAGATAATGTAATAATACCATTGACTTTGAAAAGAGCAACTGTTGAGTTTCTTGCCGGCTCTTCTCAGCAGATCAGCTTTCCGAACCGGTGGTCGCTTTCTTGTTCTTTTTTTTTGTTTATATGTTCATTCGACGTATCAAAAGTGCTTATAATAGTCTATTTGAATAAATAATATTTTGAATTTGAATTTATGACACTCTGTTCCCATTACGATATTTCCGGTCCCCATTTTCCGCCGAACTCTCGACGCAAAGCCTGCTGAGTGGCGGAACTCAATACCGCGCGTTGTTTTGTCACTAGAATAAGAAAATGAAAATATTAAATTTTTAATGAAACATGAACATGTAATGCCCCCAAGTGGGAATCGAACCCTCAACCGTCGCGCTTACAGTCACACGCTTACTGTGTCAAATAATTCATTTCAATAATAACATTTACACGGTACATCGCGCTAATTAATATCTAGTGGGATCTCGATACAAGAGAGCAAGCAGTATAGGAGCGTAAATCGTGTAATTATCTGAGAATAATTAATTAATTTGGTATTTCATAGCAAATGATAATCTTTTTTTTAATCTTGTTTTTTTGCAGTTCAGCAAATGGTTTTATTTTATGTTATAATTAAAAAACATTGAAGTTAGGTGGAATTATTTGAAATTTTTAAGGATTTTTTAAATTATTTTTTACAATTTCGTGATTTTTGTCGCATAATCGACTTGGCAGAGAGAAAATAATCCTTTTCCCGCTTTTCTCTCGATTTTGATATACTACGTGTCAATATTACTTTTGAAATGTCACACTGTATCCTGTACATAGCAGAGTAAGCAGAGGGAACCTGGGAACCTAGTGTTATCACATTCCGCTTCTCCAGTTTCCGCTAAATTCTCGAGGCACTGCATGTTAAATGTTGGATCTAAACGCTACGCTTTGTTACAAGTGCGCGGTAATGAAAATATTAAATATTACAGTCGCTGAGTTGAATTGAGTGTTGAAACTTAACACTATATTTTATCTTTTACAAGAGTGGAGAAAAAAAAAGATTGAACCATCAACCATTACACTAAGATCTAGGCACCAACCAGTCCACCACACCACGATGGTTAAACACAAAAAATATATAGAGAAATACGGAAAATATTACGTATCTCAGTTTACTTAAAGACATAAAATGATATTTTATATATAAATAAATAAATAAATAAATAAATAAAGACGTTCGCCTTTTCAGTTTCGACAAACGCTCAGTGGATTTGGAGGCAGACGCGGATGAATGTCACGTTATACCCAACGATAAGTCTACAGAGTTTATGCTAGCATCTGTCACTGATAGTAAAACAAAGTAAGTTTATAGTGGTTGTTTAAATATTTTATTTTATAAATGTTTTAGTTAGAATTAGTCGTGAAGTTTTTTTTCTTATACTTTATAATAAAATTGTAACTCTGTACATGGAAGATATATGAGAAAATAGTAACAGAACATAAAATAATGTTTTATTTCTCTTTATATATAGTTTTCAATGTTGTATTTTGGCAAACTTACCATAACATTTTGTGTTTTATTTCAAATAAAATCACCTTCAAGCTGTGTTCCGAACACAGCAGGGTAGGCAGAGGGAACCTAGTGTTAAGACACTCCGTTTCCCAGGCGGTGTGAGAGTGGCAGAACTTAACGCTTATTAAAAAAAAATATCAATATAAAGTATTTTATGCGTCAGAATTGTTACATCAATTGCTTAATCTTTTTTTATGCAGAACTCCAAAGCGAATTATTAAATCCCAACCTATGCAAGATCCTAATGGGAACAATGATTCCGGATATGCACCATCAAATTTGGAGGATACAGTGAAAGAACACGTGTCACCACCCGGCTCACCATCTATGAAGGATGCCACAGTGTTAAAGAACATGGGATGTGAGAGGTGGAAGAAGAACGGCAGAAAAATGGATTCAGATTCAAGGTACCTACTGATGATAAGTAAATAAAAAGGCTTTATATATTAAATGAGATATCGGATCCCTAAAATCTACAAGATGGTACTGATAATTATTTTAATACAGGATATTTTTAAACATATTCTATTGCTTTACTTAGTCTAATACATGGTTGCACAGACTTATTAAGACTAGGGGCCACTCGTGCAAATCATGAACTGATGGCGGGCCGGCCGCCAGAAGTTTCGAACATATTTTTTTTTTTGGTTTTATTCTGGAATAGAATTCAATATTTTTCGAATGTACGAGAGTATTATTTTTGCTGTCAGCGGGCCACCAGTATTCGACCGGCGGGCCGCGGTCTGTGCATCCATGGTCTAATAAATGGAGAAACTATTTATATAAAGTAAATAAATTTTCCTTAATACAGTTTTTCGGCCATCACCGTCAGCCTTATTTTATTATTAATTTTAGTGGCGGAACTCAACGCCATGCTTTACCTTGACACCAGGGCGAAGAAATATAAGTAATTAATTCTCCCAGAGTCGTTTCGAACCTCCAACCATGATATGTACAATCAGATGCAGTGCCACGACGTTTTATTTTATTTTAAATTAAAATCATTTCACAAAGTAACATTTCTACAGAAACGCATCAATTGCATTCCGATCCGACGACGATCTTGGCTCAAGCCACTACGATATACGAGATGGATCAACTTGTAAAAAGGAACGCAAAGCTAGCGCAGCAACAGCAAGGTTCACTATCTATAAAGCGAATAAAGCGAGTAAAAAGAAAAGAGAAAAGTCGTCCGCCAAAAAAGAAAGAAAAGCCACTAAAACACTTGCTATTGTTTTAGGTAAGTGACCCATCCATTAGGTTACACTACTAACATTGGTAAAACTTCAGGATAGACTATAATAAAATATCCTTAGAATCTTTCTACACTCTCCACATCAGTACTACGCCAAATAAAAATCTGTATTTATAATATTAATTATTCTATCTATTACTATCTGAAAATATTATTTTTACAACAAATTATTTACCTACAATAAATTGGGAGGTCTTCGTTCCAAAAAAAAAACGGGGGATACTAAATTTACCGAACTTCGCCAAATGGCTCACCTTTCGCACGAACTTGTTAAAACTTAGTTGCTTAGGAGTTATCTAAAAACGCGAAAACGAAGGTGGAAATTCAGTGAATATCCTTTATTATTCGACTTACTAACTGCTCTATAAAGTTTGTACTTGCCTGGAAATTGAGGCTTTATTTTGTGACTTTATATATCGAATAAGGTATTGCTGGAAAAAAGTAATGATTGCGAGACTTGTATTTTATGTTAAATATGTAAATTTAAGTGTTATTTGCAATTTTAGTGTTTATAAGGATAGGTACATTTTATATTTATATAAAATATTCTAAAATAACAGTATTTTGAACACAAGCTAGATTTTTTTTAGGTTATAATCCATTTGCCCTTGTCAAGTAACATTTTACTCAGTTATAGTAAAGAATTCTTTAACATTTATTTATTTTACATTTAATGTATATTAAATATATTATCTCTAGTATTTTATACGAAGATTTAATAATAGTAATAATAAATATTAACAATAATAAATAAATTTAATATATTATATTTTATAAATATATCAAATTTATTAACAAACTACAATATTTTTACAGGTGTTTTCCTCTTCTGCTGGACGCCATTCTTCACATGCAACGTACTAGACGCAATTTGTGGCAAGCTCGGCCTTCAATTTTCTCCTGGAGTCACCGTATTTATGTTCAATACGTGGCTTGGTTACATCAATTCCTTCTTAAACCCTGTCATTTACACCATTTTCAATCCGGAATTCAGAAAGGCTTTCCGGAAAATACTTAAATGTAGCACCTAGCCCGTGGAGTATTTGGTCGTTTTCACGCAATAGATCTCTATATAAAAATGTCTTATATTTACCTTGAAATGAACTAAAAGTGATTTGTGCTTAGATGGTTGTTATATAACGTGATTTCAATTTTGAATATATTGGAATATAACGTAATGGAATGTTGATGTGAAATAGTTCTACAACGAAACAGTTTCTATTCAAGACTTTCAAGAGATCTTATAAACGGCCAAATATATTAAAGTGATATTTTAGCGTCTAACTTGTAGAATATTAGCATATCATAAATATTGTAAAAAAAAAAACAAAAGTATAATACAACAATTTATTGACTAAATAGATAAGCTTGCTCATTCTAGTCTCCTTATCAGTATTAAACTAAAAGACATGTATTATTAATATAATTAATTAATTATTATTATAATATATTATATTAATTATTAATATATTAATAATGAATTATCTTTGAATAGTGATCTCAAAGTAATTAACTTATATAGTGTATTGTATAAGTAATGATTCTTAAAAAAAATATTATTAGTCTATGAATAGCAATGCTCTATTAGAAATTAGAATATATTATATAAATATACCTAATACTTAAATATCTGATATACGTTTTGTACAGAACTTCAAATCGAATGCCAATATAGATGATATTTTAATTGAATTTTGTTATTATAAAGGTTGTGACTATGATTTATTATACAACAATTTTACTGTTTTGTGAATTTCTATTTAAAAAAAACTAAATAGGCATATGTATCTGTATAGCCTTTTTATTTATTTATAAATATCCATTTCATACAAATAAATTTGTTTTATATAAAGAAAATAAAAAAAAAATATGGCAATAACACTTTTCGATCGATCATTACGTCGATAGATCAACCTTTTCCGTCCACTTTTTTTTCATTAACATTAGTTGTTTAATTATCGTTTTAATAAAATTATAGTTTGATAATTCTCAAAAAATTTTTTCGATGTTTTTTTTCTTGGCAGAACCTAACGCCGCCTTTTGTTCTTTTAAGTAGGAAATATTTTTAATATATATTTATATATAGTTATTAGTACAAATATAAAATATAACTTAACTATTGAGTGCGTGGACTTCAATAATGTTTGCGGCCTCAAATAATATTGTAAATTACGTAATATTATGTAAAAACTGTTAAGGATTATTCATATGGACACCACTACACCCATAGATGATAATTAGTATTTAATTTGCCTCAAATATTTTTTTATGTTCACATATTGCTCATTTGGTGCAACAACACATTGACAAAACGGTCAAATGTGAGTCGGACTCGCCCACTGAGGGCTCCGTACCAAGAACATAATTATAAGTCAACGGGAAGTAAAATATATAGAAGATGGCAAACCTAAATTTTGTATGAAATGAATTAAAAATATAAGTTTGTAATTATGTTTTTCTATGAAATATCTATAAATTTTTACTTTTCGTATTTTTTTCTTTATTTAAGTTGTAAGAATTCATTTCGTGCCAAATTTCATAACTTGTAGGAAGTATTTTTGAGGTATAGAACCCTAAAAACTAGATAAATATATCAATGTAGGTGGAAAGACTATTTGCAAACTTGGATTTCAAATAGTACAAATATGTCTTTTTTGTACAGATTTTTAGTGAGTTAAACGCTAATTAGCGTCTCTGGGTGTGATTTTAAAATTCGAACAATTATAAATGCATGAAAATATGTCCACGAAAAAATAATGCACGATGCGATTTGATAAGGTAGTATTAATAGTAGAACTCATATCATAATATTTATGTAGTTACTTATGTATTTATTAATAGAATATGTAGTTCAAAATTACAAGAATTTTCACGCCTATAAAGTAACTAAGTGTCTATAATTATACCATATTTGGTATATTTATAATCACTAAGTTACAAACTTTTGTTTAAAAGTTTTTTTAATTTAAAAACTTAATATAATTATAATACTAACTATAATAAGCAATACAAAACCTAGAGAATAACTTAAATTATTATTTATTATTACATATATTTATTAGGTTTGTATAATTTTAAACAACAGCAGAATAAATCTTTGGGCGCTACATAAAATGGAGAACGAAGTGTCATACTTCAATAAATTTATATTTTTTTCTCAACCACGTGAAAAGGAATCTGAAAAATAAATATATTAATTATTTAATTTAATAAATATAACATTTATCCATAAATCACAAAAAAATATGAAAATAGTTCAATTGTTTTGATTAATTGCATTTAATTTGCTCAATTAATGTAAAATAACGATTTAATTAGAATATTATGTATGAAAATGTAAAATTGCATTGTAATATAAAATAAATGTAGAAAAATTATAATAAATGAAATGTGTGTGTGTGATTAATTATAAGAGTATAATATGTAATTTGAGTACAATTTGTAATTATAGATGAATCTTGTAAAGTTAGAAACTGCTTTAATAATTACATAAGTGAATAACTAAAAGTAATAAGTTATGTTTTTTTAAACGAAAATAACAATTTTGGTAGAATAGTTTTATTTTTGTAGAGTTTGAATTTCAAACGGAAAAGACATTTTAACTTAATGGGTTCAAACCAAGACTATTTTCATATAAAACAAACATCATTATGATACGTTCTTACTTTTAAATGATAATAGAGATTTTTTATTGTAAATACAGACTATAAATCAAATCTAGTGCAATATTAATATACTGTATTATAATACTACTAAAATACTTATCTATTAAATAAGTCTTCGTTAAATTAATGAACTTGCTACAAAATATTTATGATAGCTGCTAAAAGTTATAATATAAAACATATTATTATTATATATTAGTATTATAAAAAATCTAAATCCGTTCTAAATGTTAAGGAGTGAATATGAAATTATTATAGAGATTATCATAATATAATTTATCATTTTATTGTTGACTGACTTGAAAGAGTTTTTTCAAAAAATATATAAAATAGCCAGGACTCAACTTTAGTTTCTGATTACAAACGCGACGGATTTGGGTTCGAATCTAACTCGGAGTAATGACTACAGAGTGTTTTTGTCAGCACCACTTTAAATGAAACCACAGTTTCAACTACTCTATAAAAGCCTAATACAATGAATATTTTTTTTCACAAATATGAAAAAGTTTTTTTTCTCAAACAAAATAAATAATAAAATTATCGTCGTAAAATAAAATGCAATTTGTTAAGGACGACGCACGCACATATAAACTTTTCAAAGGGACACCGCCGCAAACTTCTCATTCGGAAATAGATGTTGGCGATAAAATTCAGAGTTATTTAGCCTTTAGTAGTAAGTATTTACGTTATTGGTATCTATCTATGCGTAACTGCGTCACACTAAATACAGGTATGGATAAACATCGTGAAAAAAAACCTACGTCTAAACCGTTGAGGTATCTTGATTAATTTTTATTTAGGTCTGGGTTTGAAATATTTTACCCCCATATGCTGTTTTCGTAAAAGGAGCGCTGACGCTTCCACCCTGTATATTTAACTTATTTTTATTTCTATTGCTCTGGAAGATGAAGCACGGTGTTGAGTTTGGTTATTTGAGGCCATATACGCTACTATAGCGTACTATATAATCTGAATATAAGCACGTTGTTTGTATGTGCAATGTGCACTTGGTCCATTGAAGAATTTCCAGAAGCCTTCTCAGAAATTATACTTTTTTTTGTTGTAAAGTAAATAATATATAGAATATTGTCTCATTTGAAATAAAATACTCAGAATTCGGTCGTAGCGCAGGGACACAAGCGTGTTACTGTAAACGGTTGTGGGCTTGATTCCCACTCGGAGCAATGAAATATTTAATATTTTCGTTTTTTTGCTCTGGTTAACGACGCCGCAGCGGTGAGTTCCACTACTCAATACATAATGTTTCGAAAATCGGAGTAAAATTAGGTATGGATGTTTTAATGGGGACAGAGTGTTATAACACTAGGTTCCCAGGTTTTTTCTGCCTACCCTGCTATGTGCACGATACAGCGTAAAGCTAAAATAAACTCAGAAGTCGGTTTACTTAAATTAAGCAACTCTATATTCCTTAGTGGATCTCTCAATAAAATTAGATCTAATATGCTTATAATATTATTAAAAAAAAATTACTACGTAATACGTTAAATATACTCAAAATGCCAAATATTATTATTATAATATATATGATAAAAATGATGACATGTGCTTTGTAAAAAAAATTTTTAAGCAATTTAATCGATCTATTTATGTATGTATGTATGTAAAAATAGTATTTTAAATTTCTATGCGACATTGTGATGAGTTGAAAAATATATAATATTCTGTTTTTATAACACGACTTTTATTTTTATGCTACCCCCGACTTTTATTTTAATACCTACCAATTAATGATGGCTGAAAGTGAAATACGGAGAGTCTTAACACTAGATAGTTTTTGATGCTTAAAGTAACTAAAACTATAAAACTTGTTTTTTATTTCAAAAATTCTCACTTCGCACCTTTCCCCAATTGCTTAGAGTATAAAACTTGATAATCTATACTAATATTATTAGGAGAAATATTTTATTTTCTTGAACGCCAAATATATTCAGCATTCAACAAAATCAGGAACTATTGGTTCGATCTGAGATTTTTTTTATCTTGGATAGCCCATTTATCGAAGAAGACAAAATGTTTACAAAACCGTAGGACTGGAGAAAAATAACAAAAGGCTAAGGGATATTTTCGAAATTATATTTAGCAATACAGTATTATTCTTTATTCAATTAAATACAAGATACTTGCTGTTAAATTTGTTATATGTTTTATTTAGATCAAATTTAAAGTGTGTGAACAAAATGAATATTTTAGAGGGTAAGTTCGTAACTCGTAGCGTCGTGCGAGGTAAGACTCGCAAATATGTATGGTCGGCGGCCGATAGTAGCTTTTATCTACAACACTATTCTAAATGTATACAAAGCGAATTAATTAGACATTTAAAGTAAACGATATAACAATGACAACAAGTATTCAATTAGTTTCAAAGAAATATAAAATTTAAATATATCGTTACATCTACCGCGGCGACGCATGATTTTTTTATATAATAGAAAGAGAAAGACGTATTAAATTCTTATTAATATAGATAATTGAACGTTCATATAAATAAATCAGCTTCACGATGTATCCTGCACAAAGCAGGGTCAGGGTCCTCGACACCAGAGCGAAGAAATGGAAATATAAATTTCATTAAAATTTCTTCTCCTCGAGTGGGGATCGAACCCATAACCAGTCGGTTTTACAGTCACACTTTGTGCCACTGCGCCACGTCTGGCCTCTAATATATTTAAAATTTTATTTAAATAAAATGTGTGGCCGCGACACAATGACAAGCACAGGGTTGCAGGTTCGATTTCAACTTGTGGAAATTAAATATTTATTATTTTTTTTTCTCTCATTTTGGAAATTACAGCATTGTGCTCCTCCACTCAACTTGCAATATTCTCAGAGGGAAACGGAAGTGTCTTAATGGAAACGGAATGCCTTACCACTAGATTTTCAGGTCCTCTCTACCTACTCTACTATGCTGTGCTGGATACAGTGCTAATAAAAACAAAAAAAAAAAATTCTTTTAATTTTTTATATAAATAAATCCTAAAAAATATCATTCAGGCATAGCACAGCACAGTACTTATGGTAGGTAGAAAGAGGCTACATTCAAGTAATTCAATCTACTTTATTTCGAGAAGAGATATATTAAATGTCGAAATCTAAAGCTATGTTTTATACTAGTGGGCGCGCGCGACTTCGCCCGCTTATTTGCACCCTTACGGATGAATTCTAAAAAAACCACGAAACACGTATTCAATAAAATATTTTTAACAGTTTGAATTAATTTTTTTATAAAAATCGGTGGCGATTTAAAGACTTTTCCATATAAACTCTTAACCCCTTATTTGAACCCTCAGGGGGTGAGTTCTAAAAAACCATGAAACACGTGTTTAATGAAATAGTTTGAAGACTCTGAATTTCAAATTTTATAAAAATCGGTGCCGATTAAAAATTTTTTTCCATACAAACTTTCAACCCCTATTTCATCCCTTTAGGGTTAAAATTTTTCAAAATCCCTTCTTAGTGGATGTCCAGGTTATGAAAATAAACATCTGTCCAAATTTCAACGTACGTTTACGTACGTTTCAACGTACAGCGCTTACGGCTGTGCGTGCGTCTTACCTCAATCAGTCAGGTACATGTCCTTTTATATATATATAGATAAAAATAAGATTCGAACCTACAATCATTTAACATATTATATTATTCTACGCAAAAATAGAGTAAATAGAACAAAATTTTGAGTAATCACTTTCATTGATGAAAAAGTTCGCATCACACATTTGATGAAAAAGTTGTATTTATATGAACATGAAAGCAAACTTTGACCAAACAGCGGAAGGATTAAATACGTTTTACCTTTAATAAAGTATGTTTTCTACTAAAAGTGGAAATAAGCGATTATGTGGTAATTACTTGTAATCTGCCCTAATGCCGCAAGTTAATAATAATAATCTATGAATGAAAACGGCATCTCAAGATCGATCTTAGAGTTGAGAGCAATGAGAGAGTGTTTTGGCCGCCGCTGCTGTCTGATTGTAAACGCGACGGTTGTGGATACGATTCTCACTCAGAGGAATTATTTATTTTTCCTTTCCTCGTTCTGGTAACAAGATAAAGTGCGGCGTTGAGTTCTGCCATTCAATACGCAATGACTCAAAAAATATACGAAAGGTTATTACCGAAGTGTCCGAATACTACTGCAGCGGCAGACTGACTGCCTAAGCTTCTATACCGACGTAATATAGTGTGCAGCTAAGAAAAATATAAAAAAATGTGATAATTACAGGTACCCCGAAAATTTTCGAATAATAAATAAACAATAGTCAGTAAGTAAAAATATATACATACATACATATGCATGTATTTATTTTATGCCAAATTGATGAAATTTAAATGTAAGCTGGTATCTAATTAATTAATATTTATATATTCGATAACACTTTTATTATAAGTGAATACACATCTACTTTAAAGTGATAAAGGTGTTTCTATGTTATTACGCATAAAATAACCATTACCTGGGTACTTAAATTTATAAATAATCTATATATATAAAAGGACTTGTGCTGACTGACTGAGGTAAGACGCACGCAGAGCCGTAACCGCTGATGGTAGAAACGTGAAATTTGGGCAGATGTTTATTTTCATATTCTGGACATCCACTAAGAAGGGAATTTGAAAAATTTTAACTCTAAAGGTACGAAATAGGGGTTGAAAGTTTGTATGGATTTTTTTTTTAATATGTACCGATTTTTATAAAAAATATTTGGTTGGTTTTTAAGAATTCACCCCCTAAGGGTTCAAATAAGGTGTTGAAAGTTTATATGGAAAAATCTTTAAATTTCCACCGATTTTTATAAAAAATTAAATTCAGACTGTTAAAAATATTTTATTGAACACGTGTTTCGTGGTTTTTTTTAGAATTCACTCCTAATAAGCGGGCGAAGCCGCGCGCGCCCTCTAGTTTTAATATAATTTTAAAGTAGAAATTGTTTTTATTCAACTACATTAAAATTGGTATTTTATTGAAAGCTTTTTACGGGAACAGCATATAGGGTAAAATATTTTAAACCCATACCTAAAGAAATTAATCAATAGTTTAGACGTAGGATTCTTTTTCATTTCACGATGTTTACCTGTATTTCGTGTAACGCAGTTACGCATAGATATCAATATTGTAAACACATATTACTACAAAAATACTACTAAAGGTTAATCAACTTTGAAATTTGCCACCGATACCCACACGATTTCGAAATGAAGCGTGTGCGGCAGTTTCCCTTTGGTAGATTTATGTATGCGTGCGTTGTTCTTGACAAATGGCGTTTTATATTACAACAATAATTTTATTATTTATTTTGTTTGAAAAAATCACTTTTTCATTTTTGGATTTTTTAAAATTGTATTAGGCTTTTATAGAGTAGTTAAAACTGTGGTTTCATTTAAAGTGCTGCTGACACTTCCACCTGTATATAAATATTAATAAGTTCACATCAGCGGAAAAGGCAAAAAAGGAAGGATATACATTTTTTAAGTAAAATTTCAATGAGTACGAGTATTGAATCTACTATCACTTCATTATGCTAGGGTGTCTGTACAGTCATATACAGCATAATTGTGTATTAGTTTAAAAAAATAAAAACAATATAAATATAATTAAAATGTCTGCCTGTGATTTCAACATAACCGTGTTTTTTTCGAGTAGATATTTACAGGATACTAAAACATTATAAAACAATGGAAAAATATCTGTCAGATATAAAACAATGAAAAAAATCAGTTGAGGCCAGTCGTGGCGCAGCGGCACAAAGTGTGACTGTAGAACCGACTGGTTGTGGGTTCGATCCCCACTCGAGGAGACGAAATATTTACTTAAATTTATATTTCCATTTCTTTGCTGTGGTGTCGAGGACAAGCGCAGCATTGAGTTCTGCCACTCAACAGTTAAAGCAAGCGAAGCCGCGTGGGGCTAGTAGCTAGCTAGTTACATGTTTATTAAAAATCACTGGAAAACATCCATTTTACATAGAAACTGTTTGTAATAAGCAGTCTCGTATCAAATTCAGTGAGCTCCTTTTGTGCGCGACCTGTGAAGTATGTAAATATGAGTATGATGTTTTGTTCTAAACAGAACGTGAAACGCTCGCTTTCAATATTGTGATGTTTATAATTATGTATATTGTTTCATTGTTGACGAAAATTAAATTTATGGTTGAAAAGTGAACTTTTTGATATTATATTTTTTTAAAATTTTAAATGATTTATATGTTTGGCAAAAAAAAAAAAGTCACCCAAAAGATACTTTAAGCCAACCCTCACTGCTATAATAATAAAAAAAAAACTTCTAAAGACCATCGTGGCTATTTTATTTAAGCATTTACTTCAGTACTTCCTTATACACGATTGAAAATAAAAAATATTGAAAATTATTTAGAGATATTGAAGTTATAAGACATCAAAATTATAGATCTTCTAAGCATTTGTATTGAATCTAAAATAAATATAACTCTAACTTATTAAAGATAATTATTTAGGCCATTCGTGGCGCAGGAACACAAAGTCTGATTGTAAGCGCGAGTGATTGTGGGTTTGATCCCCACTCGAGGTGTCGATGCAAACGGCGGAGTTGAGTTCCGCTACTCAACACGCAATACCTCCAAAATTCGACGTAAAATGGGAAATGGAGTGTCTTAGCATTAGGTTCTCTCCTACCTACCCCGCTTTGTGCAGAATACAGCGTGAAGCTGATTTAATTTTTATTTGATTTATTAAAGCTGCAATTTAATCCCAACAGCATTCAATTCACAATGCCAAGAGATTGGATTGGAATGACTCGATTTGTATTCTATGTCTGAATTCCTTTTACGCTATAATTGAAGTATCTTACACAATTCTTTTACGATAATTTAAAAAAAAGCAACAAAAATTTAAAAAAAAATGATCTCTTCGCAGGATACGCGGAGTCATATTCCAGTCGTCGCCCGCAACTTCGTTTGCGTGGACTTTAAAACGTAAAATGGATAGTACTGTTTTCTTTCGGTCCCAATAGGAATACCGAGAAAAATCCACTCTTAATACTGTCCCTTACGTTAAATGTCAACTTTCTAAATCTAGTATTATTAGATGTATGTATAGCGATTTGCGCAAATATATATAAAAAAAAAATTTTAAAACGTAGAAAATCTTTTAAAACGTTAGTGCCGTAAGTGGAATTAAACGGATCGGAACTGTCTCTTTGATACAATCTGCTAAGATATACGACTGCGCTAGCGTGGTGAGAAATTTAAGCAATCATTATATTATTTAAATGGAGGCCACACTGGCGTAGTTTGACATATAATTAACGCAATGATTGTGGGTTCGTTACCCGCTTAGGGGAATTAATTATTTTCAGCTCGCCATCCTTGTAAGACAATGAATCGACAATGAAAAGTCGTTCGGATTGAAAACAAAGAATAGTGTCGTTATAGGTTTTCTAGTTGCAGTTTAATTAAACCAACTAAACTATTAGATTTTGTTTTCGAGTTTATTTAATTTTTTTTCCAAGGTCTGAATATAGTAAGCTGTGTCAATGGCATTATTAAATATGGAAGTTGCGTGAAAAAACAAAATAACTGTCGGGATTTATTTATGTCTTTGGCGAGTGCTGTAGAAATTCAACAAAGATTGAATTTTTAATAAATATTTTCAATTATTAAAGTATAAGGTACTTTTAAGGATAAGGGTAGTTTTAAGCAGACTAGAAAAATATTTAAAATTTTAAATAGTTTTCTAGAGGTTTTCAGAGGCGTTAGTGGTGATTGTAAACGCGACTAAACTAACCCGTGAAACGTGTGACTGAGTGACTGATAGACTTAGTTAAAATGTTAGGGGAATAAATTACTTAAAAATTTTATTTCCTTGCTCTGGAAACAAGGCAAATCGCGGTGTTGAATTCCGGCACTCAACACGCAATGTCCCGAGAATTGAGCAAAAAGTTCGGATCGGACTGTATTAACACCAATTTCTTTCTGCCTACCCTAGCAGAATACAACATGAAGCTAAAAAAACGAATATATAGGCAGTATCTATTAGATATAGAATTATGATATTCTTAGGACATAGTATTTATACACTTGATGAGGCCATTGTTGACAAAGTTCCACATAATAGTTTGCAACAGGTTCAAGGCTAATACTTATTTAGAAAACCGACCAGGTCGGTTTCCAGGAGGCGTGGGTTCGAGTCCCGCTACGTTTAAATTTTTATACGTTTTCTAAATAAGTATTTTTCATTCCTAAGTGTGGAATAACACTTTAAAAAAGGTTCAAGGATATTTATATTTTACATTTGGCAATTTATGCTTAACATTAGCCCCTTACTGGGTGCACCGACAATTTGGTCAAGGTATTCAGAGGCCGCTGGAAGCGAGAAGCGCACGAATTATCATCGCTGATCCTTGGATTAAGTATATATGTCTATGTCTATTTGTTGGTGATAGGCTGATATTATAATTATGATTATTATTTTACCCCAATTTGATATGCCAAAGTATGGCGATATGTTCCATCATGTAACAGACAAATCTCTATTTTTTAAACATTTTTAAAGTGTTATTCCACACTTAGGTAAGAAATATACTTATTTATAAAACGTATAAAAAATGTTCAAAATAAGTATTAGACAAATTCAAAATGGACAGCAAAAGAATAACAAAATTTAGTGTTGTGGGTATATGATTGAAATACTTAATTAACGGTTTGGAAACTCAAGGTAGCTCAATAAGATTAATAGGTGAGTTTCTTCAGGCGGTTAATTTGTAGGCAAGAAGCTATAATTTGGGTATAAGTAATTAAAGTTAGCAGTTTGTAAACCAACTCCTTGAGATGTGAGCCGTTTTAATGAAATTAGTTTCAAATCAATAGATAATCTTTGTTACAGGAGTTATGAAATTCTAAAATGTATTCCAGTAATAATAAAAAAAGTGTTTCGACTATTTTGTGTTCTGCAAAAATTTTATCATCTATATTTTCATATTTTTACCAGTTTATAATCTAAACCATTAACATTATACACTAATCAAGTCGATTTATTATCTATAACCGAATTCTTAAGTTCAACAAGATAATCTTTTTATCTTAATTAAATTTGCTTTAAAAGTATGGTGATAATGATTTGTGTTATATATAACAGCATAATCTCAAGAACATAGTTTATGATTGACAAAAATTGTTAATAGAGATTTTTACCATTGGAGCAAGCGAAGCGATAGCTATACTCGATTCATTATGGCATGACATAAAATGTAAACAAAAAAATTCTGTTTCTCAAACTTTATTGTATTTTTTTATTTATATTTAATTTATTTAACGTGGAGTTTTCTATATATAGCATTATTGCTTGTTGTATTTATAGTGTTATTAACGAATTAATACTTAAAATATATATTTTTAATTAATATAATGACTCCATCAAACCTGTAATGTAAAAGAACCTTTTTTTGACATGTTTACCTTTTATGTCAAGCCTTCGTGAATCGAGTATAGCCCCTATTAAGGTATATTTTAATATAAAAAATTAAAAATGTTTTAACATAAAACATTTTTTTCTACAATTCGATATTTTTTAAGGTTTCGTACCTCAAAAGAAAGAAAAAACAGAACCAAAGTCATTTATCTTGAGCTCGCGTGGAGTTAACAAACTGAAATCAATATCAAACATTCAGTTACTATCGTGCTGATTCAGTCTATGTCATTTATGCATCGCATTTATTGCATTTTGTATGAAACTTGCCGTGTTATCAAAACCTATAGAGAACTTCCCGTGGACCTTCATTTATGACATTTTTTCCTTTGAGGTACGGACCTCTAATAAATAATGTGCTATTTCCTCTCCATTTTTTTGTTGAATAATCTATTTATAGAAGAAAGGTACGTTAAGTTTTTTCTTTTTTCGATATTATGACGACATGCACAAATTTTATTTCTATTGGACTGCTAGTAAAAGTTAAATTAAATTAAATTAGCTTCACGCTGTATCCCGCACACAGCAGGGTAGGCAGAGGGAACCTAGTGTTAAGACACTCCGTTCCCCACTTTCTGCCGAATTTTGGAGGCATTGCGTGTTGGGTGGCAGAACTCAACGCCGCGCTTAACCTCGATACCAGAGCGAAGAAAATGGAAATATAAATTTAAGTAAATATTTCATCTCCTCGAGTGGGGATCGAACCCACAACCAGTCGGTTTTTGCAGTCACACCTCGTGCCGCTGCGCCACGACCGGCCTCAAGTAAAAGTTAATATTAATATAAAATGTATTTCTAATACTACAAACAGCTTAAACGACTTCGTAGTTTCAAGCATTATGGAAATCCTTTAATTGAATATACGAAATTGATTCCAATTATTATTCATTTATCGATAAAACGAAAAGACGATTCGTGAAATTTCAGCAAACAAGTACTGCTAAGTTTAATTACTTGGGCTCTGTCTATAGCCTACGAATTAGGCGCTTGAACAAGTTCACCTATCAATCTTGATAGAAGTTTTACTTCGTTTTTGTCGAAGTTCTACGTCGGAACTTATTTTTTGAATATGTATATTAAAAATTACAAGTGCTATAGGTTTTCATTGCGCGGCGAATTTCATACTAAATTAAATATAAAAGCTTCTTTTTATTTGTTATAATGCCTTGGGACTAAAGATCTGAATATTAATAAATAATATTATTAATATATTGTACATGTATAATGTATATATATGTCACCCCCACCAAAAATACATGGGAAAACTAGTAAACCGAATTTGGACTTAGGGTGTACAGCAATCGACGGATCAACGGTTGTCTATGGGTAGAGAACTTTAGTTCCCATATATTTCAACCCCACGTAAGTTCGCCAATTTTCAGGGATTCGGCAGACATGGAAGTATTCGTGGAAAATATTGGATTTTTGAAGAAAATTGACAAATACAGACTCCTGATTTATTTTTCTCAATAATATATAATGAAATATTTCAAAACTATCGACTTATAAATCTTGGAAATAACATGGAAACAAAAATCGTTTTTAAATAATTTTTCAAACTTCTTATTAAAACTTTTGAAAAAAATTATCAAAACTTTTAAAAAGCTGTTATTAAAAAAATACTGGCGATTTTTATCTTGAAGTAATTTTGAAAAACTATTAGTGTTAGTTTTCGATCAACTATACACTATGTATATAGTTGATCGAAGAAATTAGTATAGAATAATCTCTGATAGTTCCATTGGCGCACCTTTATGACAAAATGTTAAATAATATATTCCAATCTTGCAACAGTAAAAAATTGTTATTTTTTTACGAGAATTGAATATATTTAAATTGATTTTTACCATATTTACATAAGTGTTTGCATTATTTACTAGTCTACTATGATGAGACAATGTTTATTGAGTACAAATATTTCGATATTGTAAAGCTACCGCAGGCTATGAGGCTAATACTTGGGTGGTCGTTAATATTAACTTTCACAAGCTTTGGAAAGAATATTTCACAAGTAATTTCATTTATACTATCTACTTTAAAAATTTTAAATACAAATAAAGAATAAACTGTTTCATTCGGATGCATTTAAATCAAAAAGAATAAGCTAGATATGATTTTTTGTTTTCAAAAAATGCTTGACCTACAATAACACATAATATATACATATTAAACTGATAATCATTTATATTTTAAGAGAGTCTAGAAGCGAATTACACTGAATATAAATTTTATAAATCTAAGAATAGTTAACGTTTAACCACAAGGGAACCGTAATCCTTTACATGAGTATGAAATATGAAGTACAATAGGTAATCTCAGGATATTGTGTGGGAGCTATCGAAGGCCTATCACAAAAGCGGTAATAGGAGGCTAATCAAGCTTCAGGAGATGACAGTCGACTATTTCGAGTGTTACAAAGCTCGCGCGAACGGTATTCATACCTTTCTACTTTAAGAATGAGTTAAGAGAATTTTGCTCTTCACTATCTTTATTGATCGCATGAAAATAGTATTGACTAAAATATCTTTTTTCTATATTTTAACGAAGTGCGTTGAGGATAAATAGTTACTGGGCAAAACATTTAGTGATAAAAATAATTGTGTCAGTAAAAAAACACAGTCTTAATGACTACCATATATTTTTACGGTATTATGAGATTTTATAACTTTTGATAATAGCGCCAATTTAACCGTAATGACTTTGTCGATATAGCAATATTTTAATTATTTAATATAATATATATAAGAAATCAAAAAAAAGAAAAATATCCATCAGCTCATAATTTGGACCACTCAAAAACGAGTATAACGGGCAAGTTGTCTCGAAGCCCGAAGTCAATTTCTAGCGCATTGTCCATAGAAAAGCTCTATCCGCTCATCTCGTCTAAATGTACGGAGTACTTTTACGATGATTTTATTACAAATGTTCACTGAGCCATTACAGGATATTGTTCCTTTTCAAACGTTTTAATGCCATTCTTCTTGTAAACTTCAATAGTATTCGATTATTAGACGCTTTCATCTTCATCTGGCTTGAAATGGACTACTATTTTATTAAGACATGATTGAAATGTTACTTCTATTTTCTGTTTCCTCATTTTAAAATTATTCCTATTCTAAATTTACTTGCTTTAGCCTTGTGGTGTCTTGTCGTTTCATTTATAAATAAATAAAAAGGGTAAAATGTCACAAATTGTAATATAGTATTTTTTAATTTTGAATCGATTTTCTTCCTTTTCGTCTAAACAAATATTCAATATGTTTTTATTTTTTTTACTATTACTGAAAATCAAACAAAAATAAAATTGGCCAAGTCATAGGGACTATTGTTATTTCTTTTTCAAATAATATATATGATTATAAAAAAAATATTTAGTACTCACAATTGTACTGTGATTTGACCATCGTCAAACTCAAACATGTTTTTTTCAAAACTTATGTGAGTTTTAAAATGAAAGAGGTTGATTTGTGAAATGCAAAATATAAGGTCTAGGTTGAGTAGGAAGGTGGACAAAGGGATTTCTGAACTAAGAAAATCGTCTGTCAAGACCATTAATATCGAGATCTCGTTAAGTTATAAAGCTAAAATTGTTATCATATATTCAGACGTATGGTGCCTTGAAGCACAAATAAAAAAGCTTCTAAATCAACGTAAACAAAAATACAAGCGTTTATGCGTCGATGTTGCTGCATTTTATATGAAATTTGGCACGAAGAGAACTTAAAATATCTATTAAGAAAAAAATCCGAAAAATAAAAATATATAGGAATTTTATAGAGAAAAATATTACAAACTGAGTTAGCAACGTGTAAAGATACATTCCCCTGACGGCGCACTTGCAGCTCGTGGAAACAAACAAAAGAGTTCAATATATTTGCTGAGATAATTATTTTCAATAATATAGTTTTTTAATTAATATTCTTTGTCTTCAATTTGCTCTGATACAGAAAATTCTTTGTAAAATTAAATATTTTTTTTTTAAAAAGCCTGTTTTCGCCTGCGTAATTTAACTACTGTCATACAAAATTTGTGCATATACTCGGAAGCTTAAGTGATATGATAATTCTTATAAGCTGTAGTTCCCGTTGAGCTACAATCCTGAAATAGGTACGAAAGCCTCTGTACGTGAGTAGTGTGGAGAATATAAATTAAAATTTTTATTTGCAATGTATGGGTCTAAAAATGAAGAGTCTGAGCGAATCAGGGCCTAATACAAGCTCAAATTTTTGCCTGTGTTTTACTATCAAAGCAACCTAACTATAAATCCAGTACAAGCTGAAAGTATATTTACTTGCAATTCTATAAAAATCTGAACGTCAAAAATTGCGAGAGAAATTTCGACCTCGATTTCTAAGGGATTCAATCGTTAGATTCTGTCTTGATGGAAATGAAATAAACGAGGAAGTACGTACGTGATTTTATTTTTTTTTAAATTTATATTTTCATTTCTTCGGTCTGGTGTCGAAGCGCAGCGTTGAGTCGTTCCACTCAACATACAATGTCTCCAAAATTCAGCGTAAAATAGGGAGTGGAGTGTCTTCTACCCTGTTGCGTGCGGGATACAGTGTGAAGCTAATTTAATTTAATATTATAATATTTTTAAATTAAATTTAGTAAAAAACTTTCTTGACTTTATTTTTATATTGATCTTTTTGGGTAAGATTTTTAATTGTATTTTTCTACCTTAATTTTTTGTTAGTAATAATTCTGGAGCGGCCATCAAAGTATCCTAGAGTGACACGGATCATCCACTCCTCTCATTCCTACGCCCACAATATCCTTCAGAAATTGCTTGTGAAAGATTAAATAAATTTGAAAGTATAATACCTGTACAAATGTAAGAAATAAGCCGTTCCAAAAAAAAAATCAAATCAGCTTCACGCTGTATCCCGCACACTGCAGGGTAGGCAGAGGGAACCTAGTGTTAAGACACTCCCGTTCCCCACTTTCTGCCGAATGCTGGAGGCATTGCGTGTTTAGTGGCAGAACTCAACGCCGCGCTTAACCTCGATACCAGAGCGAAGCAATGGAAATATAAATTTAAGTAAATATTTCATCTCCTCGAGTGGGGATCGAACCCACAACCAGTCGGTTTTACAGTCACACCTCGTGCCGCTGCGCCACGACCGGCCTCAATAAGCCGTTCCCCAAATTAATAACGGAAATGCCAATTCACATAATTAGCATTTCCGATATTAATTTGGTGAATTACTATATAAATGTAAAAAACCCGTTTTAACATTTTATCGAAAATTCAGTAAATAATTAACAGTCGTGATAAGCAGTCATGGATCGTGTCGAGTTTCACGTGAATGGAGTGAAATATTCAGGTAATATATTAATAATAAAAAATATTTTAAATATTTACATATTTTAAATTTTTTTTATGCTCTAGTTTTAATAGTTTCTTTATTATATTCCTTATTGCACTTTAAAAAACACATATAGGTAATACAAAATTCAAAATATTAGTTAACAATGGTGGGCTTATTTCTAAAAGAAATCTCTTCCGGCCAACCAATGGAAGTGGGTATGATTGTCCAACACCGGAAAGAGAGTGCAGTTTTCATACAGAGAGGGATATAATATAAAAAAATAAAAATAATAATACTAAAGAAGACACATAATATCCAAAGTATCTTTATTATCTGTTTTAAATTAATTAATAATCTTATACATTATTTAGAAAATTAATTAATATTCGTTTTGCTAATATGTTTTTTTATTTGGTTTGGTGCTAGACAAATTACGAAATAGCGAGAACCATAAAAATTATTTTATAATAAGTTTTAGGATTTTTTTCATATTTTATGAACAAAAACAAATGTGTTACCAAAAATATTACATTATTAATAACTTTTTTATTTAGTGGGATGCGAAGTAAGTTCCACTACAACGCTTTTACACTTCCTCCGGGAACATTTGGAGCTGCGCGGCACAAAGTATATGTGCCTGGAGGCCGGTTGTGGTGTCTGCATTGTCAGCGCTGAAAAATCTGCCAATTCTTTACCGGAAGCTGTTAATTCTGTAAATTTTGTTTTAATTATATTTTTGCTAAAAATAATACATTTGATACTGAACGAAATAGCTTCACGATGTATCACTCACACAACAGGTTAGGCAGAGGGAGCCAGGGAACGTAATGTTACGATATTCCGCTTCTTTTTAAGACACTTCCGTTTCCAACTTTTCGCCTTTTCAAATGGCAGAATTCAACGCCGCACTTACTGAAAGTCTTTGAATAAATTTTGCCATATAGGGGAGATCGTGTACCTTAGGACACTTTTCTTCAATCCCTCACCAGTTCTGTTTTAATTAACTTAAGGTATTGATTTTTCATATTCGATCCCCACTCGAGGAGATATATAAGTAATATTAACTATAAGTAATATTAAAAAAATGTATTTAAGACAAGTAATCAAAAGTTATTTATTACCTTAAAATTATAAAATACTTCAAACAAGTACAATTACTCATGTTATCGCTCAACAATTTGCTAGTAAGCAATTTTATATGGATTGACCAATACATACTTATCATATTACATTACGTTGAATTCTAATATCATAGTTTGTTCTTTTAAACTAAATATATTTACTTACTTGAGAAGATGAAATATTTACTTAAATTTATTTTTCCATTTTTTCGCTCTGATGTTGAGGCAAAGCGCGGCGTTGAGTTCTGCCAATCAGCACGCAATGCCTCCAGAATTCGGCAGAAAGTGGGGAACGGAGTGTCTTAACACCACGTTCCCTCTGCCTACCCTGCAGAGCGGGATACAGCGTGAAGCTGATTTTTTTATTTACTTACTTACTTGAGTACCCACTCACTGCTTCGCCGGCTTAAATCCTTTTATTACAGTTGCACGCTTCTATGCATCTATGTACATTGTGCTTACAACGGTAATTATAACCAATTTTGATCAGATAAATTTCTGCTCTGTCACTGCCATACCTGAATCTTCGTCGGGCGCCGTTTTTGACCCCCGAGACCATCACGTTAATACCATCCACCACGAAAGCAGCTTAATTCCACCTTTTCAATCGATCATTTACATATGTTCGCAATACCTGCTAAAACTGGGCTGCCGTTTTCTCCATCAATTTTTAAATTAAGCCTTATAATTTAACAAATGTTAGGTATTATTTTATGCATTCTATTTATCTAATAACTGAATAAGTAACAGGAAAGGACTGCATTATCAAATATGGGTAAAAGAAGAGACTGATATTAATGATATTTTGGTTTTAAGTGGCAATAAGTTTTTCAATCTCTTTACCTTTTCAATAGCTGCAAATATATTTAGCGTGAAGTTAAAGAATATAACTTTTGTCTTACTTAAATAATGGATGAGTGCAATTTAAACATTATATAAATACCAATAAGCCAATTCTATGGATCAATTAGGTAAAACATACCATAAAAGTACGTATTATATGTATAATATACTATTTATATATATAAAAATACTTCAGTGCATGATTTCTATTACATCGTGCCATGGCTGGAAAATAACAACCATTGAAGGAATAGGCAATCGATGGAAGGGATATCATCCTCTACAGAAGGCGCTCGCTGAGAATAATGGATCTCAATGTGGATATTGCAGTCCTGCTTTCGTTATGTCTATGTATAGGTATGTAAAATAAATATACGTTTAAGAAAAAGATTAAATAAATTAACTTTACGCTGTATCCTACTCACGTAGGCAGACACTACGTTCTTCATTATTTGCCGAATTTTTCGAGGCATGTTGAGTGGCGGAACTCCTTAACCTTAAAAAAAGATAAAGTTGTTATAATTAAAATTTAAAATAATTTTCAGCTTATTAAAGAGTAAAAAAAATATAACGATGTTGGAAATCGAAAGAAATTTGACTAGTAATATCTGTCGGTGTACAGGATACAGACCAATCCTGGAGGCATTCAAAAAATTTGCTAGCGATGCTCCCAAACCACAAGTTATTGATATTGAAGACATAAAATTATGTAATAAAACAGAAAACGTTTGTTACAAACAAAATGAATGCGATGAAAGTGGCTGGTGTATCGTTAATAAGGATAATTTTGAAAACAACATTTTTCATATTGAACTAAAGGATGGAAAGCAATGGTACAACGCTAAGAGTATATCAGATATATTCGAGATTTTTGAAAAGTATGGTATAGATTCTTATATGTTGGTTGCTGGAAACACTGCAAAAGGTACTGGAAATTAGATTTTATTTTTATTGTTACACAATTAAATAAATTTTGTTTCATAAAATATCGTTACAAAGCAAGCTTTTAACTTTATTTTCTCTATTTGCGTTAGGAGTTCGGCATTTAGAGGATTATCCTCAAATTTTAATTGATATAAGTACAGTATTGGAGTTAAGAGGACACTTTTTTGACCAAAATTTGACAATTGGTGCTGGCACTACACTTACAGAACTTATAAATATATTGAAAGACGCATCTGATACAGAATATTTTGACTATCTCAAAATCATAGTAGACCATTTAGACCTCGTGGCTCATATAGCTGTTAGAAATGTAAGTATTTACAATAAAATACTCTTAGACCTTAATTTACTATTTTCATGTAAATCAATTTATATGAAAATTAATTTCATGTAAATTAATTTACGTGGCGCAAGGGAACAAAGTGTGACTGTAAAACCGACTGGTAGTAGGTTCGATCTCCACTCGAGGAAATGAAATATTTACTTAAATTTATAGTTTCATTTTTTCACTCTGATGTCGAGACAAAGCGCGGCGTTGAGTTCCGTCACTCAACACGTATCCAAAATCCGGCTATACTACGACGACTATAGAGGTGACAGGTTGTGAAATCGATTGCTACTTGGAAGGAATGAGATATTTAATATTTTCATTTCGCCGCGCTGGTAACGAGGCAAAGCACGGCGTTGAGTTCCAGGTTCCATCTGCATACCCTGATATGTGCGGGAAATAACGTGAAGCTTTTTTTTCCGCTTTAATCTTGCAATCAGTCATAAGAATACAAACAGATGTGGTGGATGTTACTACGTAAAGCTAAAAGAATATACATGTATATGTTACAGCTTGGGACGGTAGCTGGTAATTTAATGTTGAAACATATGTATCGTGACTTCCCATCCGATGTTTATCTTCTCTTAGAAGCAATAGGCGCCGAGATGATTTTGGGTAAGAAATTACATATACAGAGTGTTTTTGTCATCACCATTTTAAATGAAACCACAATATTAATTACTCTATAAAAACCTAATACAATTTAAAACAAAAATCCAAATCCAAAAATGAAAAACTTATTTATTCAAACATTAATAAAATTATTATTGTAAAATAAAATTCCATCAAACACATCCTGTAAAAAAACCCAGGTCTTGCAGCTCAGTCTTTCTACCATAAAAATTGTGAGATCCATGTAATACCAAGTCGCTTAATCTATTTAGTCTCTACTTAAAGGATCTTCTGTCTTAAGTTATTACATAAGTTATTATCATGCCAATATTAAAAATATTTTACGTTTTAAACAAATAGATCGACTTGGACATCGCATGATTTGATTATTAGTATTATTAATATCACACTACACAGCACGACGGGCCAGCAACCGAATTCCTCACCAGAGTCCTTCCGAATATGATGTCTATTATGTCTTTCGATAGATTGTGTTTTCATGATCCAAGGTACCTGAACTTTTCCGACTTAACGGCTGGTTCAGGACCTACATGTATCGATCTCGTAAGGACTCGATCCTTCCATTTTCATAACAAAACTTAACATTTTAACAAAGTAACATTAGAAGATTTTTTGAATGAAAACATGAAAGGAAAAGTTATAAAAAGTATAATATTACCGCCATTTAATAATGACAATAAATTTGTCACATTTAAGGTATGACAGCATACTGTTTTTATTTGCTAAAAATGTATATGTAATTCTCATTATTTTAATTAATATTATTATTATTAGTATTATTTCATTTAGTTTAGTATCCTCTAGCGGGGATCGAACCCACAAACAGTAGCGTTTACAGTCGCACACTTTTGCCTATGCGCCACTACTTAATTATTTTCGGCGTTCCGCCACTCAATACGCAATGCTTCTAGAATTCTGCGGGCATGGGGAATGGAGTTTCTTAACAGGCTCCCTCTGCTGTATGCTGGATACAGCGTGAAGTTATTTTTTTATTATTTAATCTATAATTAAATGAACCAGTTTGAATAAGAAATCTCAATGTTGGATGATTTAACATTTTTATTATTGTATTTCTATCACACTATAATGCTAAACTAGAGTTAATTTTTTATAAAATAATTCATTGTCACTCAACTCTTTGTCAGATTACATGTATAACTCGTCCTAATGCCTTCTGAAAAAAGAATACACAGTTTTTCTACCTTATTCTCTTCTACATGATTTTTTTATGTTTTTCCTAAAAATGTAATATTTGAAAATACATCTTAGCATTCTTGATCGACCATTCAGGTACACAGATTTAAGCTAATGTTAAGACATTACATATTCAAAAAAAAATACTACAATATCGCATTTACAGTCATACATAGGACCATTATGCCACGATGGCTCCACTTTTAACCTTTTTATTATTTATCGTTTCATAATTATCTAATATAAAAATTTTCAGGTATCACCGCGACAGCGAAATGCACATGCACATGTTAATGCTGCATTTTACTTCAAATTAGGATCTAATAACATAGTCCGTAAAGCGAGGATTGTATACGGTGGATTATCACCAAATTTTATACGTGCTAATAATACAGAAAATATATTAGTAGGGAAAGAGTTATTTTGTAATAACACTTTAAAATCTGCATTAACTGTGCTTTCGAAGGAAGTGATTGTGGACGAAAACCCACCAGAACCATCAGTGCAATATAGAAAGAAACTAGCTCTTGGACTATTTTATAAGGTTACCTTCTAATTCTATATTGTCATTACGACTTTATTTTAATGCTAGATTTTAATTCACGTCGCGAATTAATAACGCTGCGAAACGTATTAAAAGAGGTATTGAAAGGTTTAAGTCTCAGCGCATACGCATATAAATAATATTTCATACAATTTTTGACCTTATACGCAGACATAAAATAACTTTTTTATTTATAATAACACAATGTTTGTTTTGAATGGAATGCAAATATGCATTGTATAATATTTTTATGTAATTTTTAGGGTTTATTACAACTATGTCCAAAAGATAAATTAGGTTTAAGATACAAATCTGGTGCAATAAAATTAGTGGAAACACGTCCGGTATCTAAAAGCTCACAAAGTTTTGCAACTGATCCTACTGTGTGGCCTCTCAATCACCCAGTAACTAAAATAGAAGCTTATGTAAGTATGTTTTTGTAACGGGCAAAATATACAAGAGACATAGTATGTCAATGCATTCATTCTAGCGTATTTAGTTTATAATGATTTATGAATATATTTTTTTACTTTGTCTGTGTGTCAAGGTGAAAGGTAGGATTTCGATAAACTAATATTGCAAATTGTCATCCATTTATAAGTTGTGAAGTAAATAATTGTAAAAAATGTATTTCTAGATTCAATGTGCAGGTGAAGCTGTTTATACAGAGGATATACCTGCGATACCTAAACAAACGTTTGCTACATTTGTTCTCAGCACTGTAAGCAAAGGAACTATACATTCTATAGATGCTACAGAAGCATTGGTAAACAAATTTTTGTAAGGTACAATTAATACGTAAGAATGATAAACATTGATGATAATAAATAAAGAATTTAAACTATTACAGGCGCAACATGGTGTCTTAGCATTTTACTCAGTTAAAGATATTCCAGGTATTAATTCATTCATACCTCAAGAGGACCCCATGAATTCGGCTAATGAAGAAATTCTATGTGGTGGTGAAGTCCGTTATTTCAGTCAACCTTTAGGAATTATTGTAGCGGAAACTTATCACATAGCAAACAAAGCTGCATTGCTTGTTAAAGTAACATATCGTGATATAAGCAAACCTATTACTGACATAAGAATTAATAAGAAAAACGCACTAAAAACGAATTTATTTAGGTCTATAGATGCAACTAACCGGGGTAAATGTATTGTAAAAGTCATCAAGGGAGAAGAGACAATTTTTGGTCAATACCACTTTTGCTTAGAGAATATTGCTTGCGTAACTTGGCCAACAGATGATGGACTCAGAGTAAATCCTTCATCACAATATATTGACGCTGATCAATTAATGATATCCAGATGTTTAGGCGTTGATCAAAATAGGTATTACTTTTCATCAATCAATATTCTAGGTAGTAATATAAAAGTTTTAATGTCATAATATGTTTAGTATAGACGTGAAAGCTCTGAGAATTGGTGCGAGCTATGGTTTTAAACTATCCAGGCAGACCTTAGTAGCAACAGCTTGTTGTATTACTGCGTACAAGTTGAAAAGACCATGCCGATTCCTTTTACCATTCAAAATTCAAATGAAAGCGTTAGGAAAAAGAATGTCTTCATCAACAAATTATGAAGTAAGTGGTAATGATTACTTACTATAATCTTTTTTTTCATTTATTTATATTATTTGAAGGATTATTAATTATATCCTTAATTTTTTTATGAATTTATGAATGGTGATTGTTGTAGATTGGTGTCAATGAAAAGGGTATCATCCAATTTCTGAATTACGATATTTTTGATGACAACGGTTATATCGTCAATGAACTTTTAATAAGTCTCGCAGTAGAGACTTATCATAATTGCTATAAAAAAGACACTTGGAATTTCCGCTGTTTTAATACTGTTACTGACACTCCATCAAATACTTGGTTTCGCTCACCAGGTATAAATCAAAATGTATACTACTGATAATTATGTAAAATTTATGCTTTAACAATCTAATTATAATTTAACAATCTAATCAAATCTCTTAAATATCAGGTACATTAGAAAGCATTAATACTACTGAGGTGATGATGGAAAGAATAGCCTACGAATTAAGTATGGATCCTTTAGAAGTTCGTTTAAATAATTTAGACGCAGAACATTACCCTGATATTCTTGAGATGATAAATACAATAAAAATTAATTCGAATTATACAAAAAGAAAAGAAAGTGTTCACAAATATAATTCAAGTAATCGTTGGAAGAAACGAGGATTAAGATTTTCTCTTATGAAATGGAAAAGTGTCACACCATTTCAAATGAATATTATATTATCAGTATACCACGGTGATGGTTCAGTTGCAATAACTCATGGTGGTGTTGAAATAGGACAAGGAATAAATACAAAGGCGATTCAAGTTTGTGCCTACTTTCTTAATATACCATTGAATAAAATAAAGATCAAAGCCAGTAACACTACAGCAAATGCTAACAATTCTCATACATCTGCAAGTCTAACTACTCAATACGTAGCATTAGGAGTTCAAAGATGCTGTGAGCAACTCCTTCAAAGACTTGCACCTCTTAGAGCAGAAATGGGAAACCCGACGTGGGAACAACTTATTGCTAAAGCTTACAAACTTAACATGAACTTGCAAGCATGTGGAGATATAGGGCGTAAAGATATTTTTGAATATAATGTTTATGGAGTCACTTTAGCTGAAGTAGAAGTAGATATTTTAACAGGCGAATGGCAATTACTCCAGGTTGATTTAATAGAAGATGTCGGAAAAAGTGTCAATCCAGCCATTGATATTGGTCAGGTAAGCCTATTGATATATATTTTAAATGAAACTATTTTAACCGGATTAATCGTGTATATTTAAGAATATACATTTTGGAAATCCGACGTTTATTTGCGTAGTAGTCCGTGGTCACGGGTAGACTGAGGTGGCATTCGTCTGTCAGTTGAAATTATTATTATATCAAACTAACGCCAACGATTTCTTAATTGCCTCGCGTACGGCCCTGGATTCCTGCAGAATGAGCTGATAGTATCTTGCCCTCTGGTATGGTCGGTTTGAGACTTCAATGATTTTATGAGTGGGTCCCAGGTGGTAGAAAGTTTCCAGCCATCCTCTCTATTGAAATCAGAATGTTTTTGTATTTGTTGCTGGGTTTATCCACAATATGCTCACACACAGCTGACTTCGATACATTCTTGATGTTGGAGATATGTTCCTTCACCCTAACACCGATGCTTCTCTTTGTTTGATTGATGTATGATAAGCCAGAATCATAATCTATTAATATATATTTAAATGGTATTTTACCTATGTATTTCCCAAATAAGAGCAGACCACCTATTGCGTTGAACATAAAAAAAACTTTACATTTTTTTTAATATAGCATCACGCTATATTCCGCATATAGTAGAGGAGGCACATTTACGACAACCCGTAACCTACACACCGCCCAATCTTCGAACCTTTGCATGTCGTGAGATCCCGGCCTAGAATAGGGTCATCCTGGTACTGCTGGTATCGTAAGAGGCGACGTGTGATAGAGTCACGTCGCCAGCAATGGCAACACGCATGGGCAGACTCGACCGTATCAGTACTACCCCCGGCATTACAAGCCGGCGTTAAGTAGTGGCTTTATGCCACTGCGTTTCGCATCAGGTAATGCCGGGCTCCGGCGCCCAACCCACCTTAAAGGCCGGCAACGCTCCTATAGCTCCTCTGGTGTTGCACGGGGTCGTGGGTGGCGGTAATCACTTACCATCAGGTGACTCGACTGCTCGTTTGCCTTGTCTTTTCCATAAAAAAAATGTTAGAGAGGCGGAACTCAAAGATTGTTTTTGAAAATTCTTCTTGAAATTATTCTTATAGAAAATAATTAATTCTTCTGAGTGAAAACCAGATCCATAATCGTTGCGTTAATCATAGATCCAGACGCCTTGCCGTTACTCCATGACGACCTCATTTCATTATACAACGATGTAACTAACAGCTTAGTCAAAATAGAGTTACTGCTTTATGTAAAACATTAAATGATTTTAGGTAGAGGGAGCGTTCATACAAGGTGTGGGTTATCAAACCATGGAAGAATTAAAATATAATCTTGAAACAGGGGAACTGTTAACTGATAGAACTTGGAACTATTTTGTACCACTTGCTACTGATATACCGACGATATTTAACGTGTCTTTACGTAAGAAATCCTATAGCTGCAAAGCTATTCTGGGATCTAAAGGTATTTTTCAAACATAAAATATATATTTTTTAAATTTTATTTGCACACTTAGGGAAGATAAATATTTACTCTAAATTAAGTATAAAATTTGAACGTTGAGGGATTAGAGCCTGCGCCTTTTAAACAGTTTCCAAGAACAGACGGACAACTCGTTTTAGATGGTGTCCCAGAGGTGCGATGTTGTATCTTGCTATGTTCACTTTTTATATGTTTTCTAAAAAAGTACCAAACTTACATTTTTTATGCATATAAAATTTTAAGCCTGTTCCGAGCCAGCTATATGTATGGCAGTGGTAGTACCACTAGCGATGAGAGAGGCCATAGTGTCTGCTAGAAGTGATACTGGACTACCTGCTAACGAGTGGTTTCAAATAGGTAATGTATTAAATACAAAAACATTTATGCTAGGTGTTAAGTGACTTCGTTGCGTTGTGATTGAGTAGACAGGATTTTGTGAAATGCTTACATTTTTTTTTCAGCTTCACGCTGAAAAAAAAGAACACAGCACACACACACACACACACACAGCACACACACACAGCAGGGTAGGCAGAGGGAACCTAGTGTTAAGTCACTCCGATCCCCACATTCTGCCGAATTCTGGAGGCATTGCGTGTTAAGTGGCAGATCTCAACGACGCGCTTAACCTCGACACCAGAGCGAAGAAATAGAAATATGAATTTAAGTAAATATTTCATCTCCTTGAGTGGGAATCAAATCCACAACCAGTATTTTTTACAGTTACACTTCGTGCCGCTGCGCCACGACTGGCCAGCTTTATGCTGTACCCCGCTCATAGCGGAGTAGGCAAAGAAAACCTGGAAATCTAGTGTTACGATACTCTGTTGCTATTAAGACACATCTTCACTTTGCCCCAAATTCTGCAGATATATCATGTTAAGTGGCGGAACTTAATGCATGCTCAATGCCAAACAAGAAAATGAGGATATTAAATATGTAATTTTATTGAGTGGGAATCGAACCCACAATCTGTAGCGTTTGTGTTCCCCTGCGCCACGACTGGCCCCATCAACATTTTCTTATTTTTAGATATTAAAAATACGATATATAAAGTAATATAATATTATTAAAGGAAAACTTGACCTATTGAATTGATCTTAAAGAAACCGTACTAATTTAAAAAGTAATATAAAATCTTAATTGTTACAATTTTTTCAGATGGACCTCACACGGTTGAAAAAATTTGTTTAGCTTGTGAGACAAATATGGACGACTTCAAATTTTACTAGTTACACTCTCTCCTTGTAAGTTCTTTATAAAAGAAAAAAAAAATGTTTTATAATTTATAAAATATTTTATACATTTCTTGTATTGGAAATAAAATCAAATTAATCCATTTTTTATGTTCCTGCTTTAAACAAATAAGAAAATTGATCTGCAAATAACTCTTGTCACATAAAGCTTTTGTTTAAATTTTGAGAATTTTTTTTTTTTTCCAAGAAGTTCTATTTTAGTATTACTTAACCACGCACGTAACTGAAAAGACCTATGGGATGAATAGGAGAAATAAAGCACAATTTTTCCATTTTTTTTTACATTTCATTATTTATACTATATATTTATACATTTGTTGTTCAACATCTATATTATTTACATAGCAGGTCCAGTACAGAGATCCAACAGCATACTCTATGGCCTAAATTCAAAACATGTCAATAAGTTAAAGACAAAATCCAATGCTGAGCCAGTTTCACTTTTTCCCGCATAACAGGCTAGACTAAGACAATCTGTTTTTTTTTCTTTTTTATCGTGAGGAAAGCCTTGTACGTGTACTCCGCCCAAATGGAGACTCGAGCCGGTTATGTGGGAATCATGGGCCGACAGATGTAGGCATTCTTCATTTATCATTGGATAAGCAGAGAGAACTTAGTGTGAAAACCTTTTTAGTTTTTAGATAAAATTTGATATGCGTGTTGAGTGTCGGAACTCAACGCCGCGCTTTGCCTCATCATCAGAGCGAAGAAATGAAAATGCTAAATATTTCATTCCTCCGAGTGGAGATCGGACCTACAACCTGTCATGTTTACAGTCGCTCGCTTGTGCTCCTGCGCTACGACTCACCTCATAAAAAAATAATCTCACTAATTATATAAATATAATTAATGTTAGTTGATATATATGTAGGTATCAGAAAATTTCTATCTTGATATCATTAAAAAGCTAAAAGCTTCCCTTATTAATCTGTAGAAGCGTCGTTAAAAATAACATATTGGAAAGTAGAAATTTAATATCACGGACTTTAGAGGAAAAATTTACACGATGCACTTTTGCGGCCTCGTATATCTCCTTAGCTGCCATGCTCTTTTTAAAACTATATATAAAAAATATATATAAGAGGCTGTCGTGGCTCAGTAGATCAGCGTCAAACTGTAAGCACTCTGGTTATAGGTTAAATTCAAACTCATCGGTTATAATAAAGTTCGGTCTCCTCATATTAAGATTATGTTCCCTCTGCCTTGCATTATTGGAAAAAGAGTAATAAGTAAGAATAATATATATATATATGCCTAACTCTTGAATAATACACCTTACCCTTGAGTCCCTTACTCCCTAAGTCTCTAAAATCAAATTATTTTTTTGTCTAATTTTAAAGTTTTACGAGGTACTCGTACACCAGTGAGAAGATTTTAAAAAAATCAGCTTTACGCTGTATCCCGCACACAGCAGGGTAGGCAGAGGGAATGTATTGTTAAGACACTCCGTTCCTCACTTTCCACCGAATTCTGGGAGCATTGCGTGTTGAGTGGCAGAACTCAACGCCGCATTTTGCGACACCAAAGCGAAGAAATGTAAATATAAATTTGAGTAAATATTTCATCTCCTCGAGTGGGGATCGATCCCACAACCAGTCGGTTTTACAGTCACACCTCGTGCCGCTACGCCACGACTGGCCTCAAAAAAGTTACTTATTACTTACTTTTCATATTTATTACTTTCTTTTATTTTAATAATAGTACAGCAATAAAATTACTCTCTAAAAACACTGTAGAAGTACTTATCCATACTTAGAAAATAGCCGAAACATTGTAATCAGCTAATTCATACATTTTATCCATCGCTCTCGGGAGGCGCTGTAGGCGTAATTGATATTGAGCCATGGTCCGTCATCCACCTCGCTTGTGAACCTTATATATACTGTAGTAGTGTTCTCTTTATTATTACTATTAGGAAGCTTTTGTTTTTTATTACTGGTAAATTTTCGTAACTTATGTTATAATATTAGCTATAAATTGCTACGAGGAGTAGAGTTAAAATAGAGAGTGATTGTTCGAAATAATCAGATTTTTTCATAATAAATATAAGATAACAAAATATTCTTAAGATACTCTGCTCTCCATTTTCCATTCAACTTTGGTGATATTACATATTGAATGGCGGCACTAAATTCCGTGATTTGCTTGTGCTTGCCAGAAAATTTAAATTATTTATTTAACATTTTAAAAAAGTTGAAAAATTATTCCACACTCAAGAGAAAAGAAAAATAGTATATTTTTTAAGACTACATATAAAGAATAGACCATAACGAGATATGAATCCGAGCTTCTTGGGAACCGTTACGTTCAAATATTTATACGTTTCCTTATAAAAGTATATTTTTTAAGTGTTAATAATAACAAAATATAATAAAAATATTTCATTTTGAGGGAATGTGTGAGATCTTTCAAAGTGACTGGCGCAGTGTATAGCGAAGCATGCATTATATTACGCTCTGCTTGTTAAAGCGTGGTTTACTGTCAGACATAGAAATTCTGTTAGTCGTATCTCTTTTATTATTGTTTATTTTGACAAAGAAAGTTGATGCTGGTTGGATTGTTTAAAAGGGAACCTAGTACGAAGACATACTGTTCTTAATTTTCCGCTGAAATCTGAAAGCATTGTGTGTTGAGTGGCGGAACTCAAGACTGCACTTCGCCTTGGAGGGAATGAAAATATAAGTATTTCATTTCCTCGAGTGGGAATCGAACCCAAAACCTATCGCGCCAACAATATCTCTAAAATTTGGCGGAAAGTGAAGAGCGGAAGTATGTTAGTGGGGACGGAGTAACACTACTAGCTTCCTAGATTCCCTCTTCCTACCCTGTCATATGCGAGGCACAGCGTGAAACAAAACTAAATATTTTTCCAAAATAATTTATGTATTAAAATAAAAGCCGAATATGTTCTTGGTTATTCATTATTTCTTCCATCGTATAAATAAACATAGTAATGATATTAGATTCGAATTATTTCAGTTTCACGCTGTATCCTGCATACAGCAGGGCAGGTAGATTAAACCTAGTATTATAACACTCCGTTCCCCACCTCCGCCGAATTTTTCGAGGCATTTCGAGTTAAGTGGTGGAACTGAATGTAGGGTTTTGCCTTGGTGCCAGAGCGAACAAATGAAAATATTAAGAAATAATAATTCATTCCCTCGAGTGAAGATCGAACCGACAACCGTCGCGTTAAAGTCACACCCTTATACCCCTGCGCCACGACGGCTTCAAATGTAAATCACGTAATATATTTGAAAATCCATACATAAATCCCCACATAATAAAATCCAATAAACTGTATTATAAACTAAAAGACACTGACTCCATTGATTTCCCCAAGGACGCAGCGTCAATACTATATTAAAACTAGCGCTCCAGTACAAATGTATAAAGCATTGCGATATTTTAATTGAATATTTAATACAATGGCTATATGTTCAACTTTAAAGTAAACAAGTTTTTTAATTAATAATATAATACATATACGATCATTCTAAATATGAAGTCTTAATTGGTTGAATGCACCAATCTCTGAAAGTACCAACAATTTTCTTTTTTCTAATTTTATTAATTATCATTTTATTCAACCTTATAATGAGATCACTCATGACACTTTCTGTGATGACAATACCAAAATAACACAATAGAATATATTTCAATATAAGCATTTTTGCTTAACCCTTGACACTTGACTTGGGTCTCCTAAGTATCGTATGCATTTTTTTAAGCTACACTCTACTACTCGTGGGGTCTCTTTCGCCTCGTCCATTGTCATCAACCTCTTCATACATGCCCTCCGTGGGTTCATCATGCTTTTTACGTAACCTTCCTACAGTATAATTAATATTGTGTTCTCAAAAGTTTACAAGGTTAGCGGCTAGCGGCTCCTGGAAACCGACCAGGATGAGCGGTCAGTTTCCAGGAGGCGCGGGTTCGAGTCCCTCTACGTTCATAATTTTTATACGTTTTCTAAACAAGTAAAAAATATAAAATTAAATTGAACCTTTCGAAAGTTAAATCTAAACTTCGAACGTTTAATTTTGTTTGTCTCAGTAGAGCGGAGAAATGATTATAATAAATTTGCCCGTACGAGAATCGTACCCACAACTATCTCGCTTACGGTTACGTTGTTTCACGATAGCTTTAATTCTTGATTGCATATATATAATGCCTGATTATTAATAATAATAATGTAGCTTTAATTCAATTCCAAACAGATTACAAAGACACATTTATCTATATTAAATTTTAAACATTAATGATTGATTACATTTATTAAATATTTGGTAGAGTAATAATTATTTTATAAATGTTTGTATTTCATTTAAATTTAAATTATTGTTTATTAATTGCACTTTATGGTAAAAATCTATTGATATTACTTAGTTAAATTATGAAAAATATATTTTTGGACGCCTGGAGACAACGTCACGTAGGTTCACATAACCTATTTTTTATACCTTCATAGGGATTTCAATGACATTTATAGAAAAGAATCATGATAAACCATATTTTACAGTTATATCACATATTACATAGAATTTAGAAACTGAAATGTAATATAATTAAGTTCTCTTCATAACTCGTCAGACTTAATACTAACAGTTAAGATGAAAGTCTAATATAATTAGGAAAGGTAATCTGTTCAAAATTGAATTATTACACCAACAAACTATTCGCTTTTAAGTTACAATGAAGATATTATGGAGTATAAAAGTTATTAGAACGGTCGTGGCGCAGAGGCACAAAGTGTGACTGTAAAATCGACTGGTTGTGGATTCGATCCCCATTTGAGGAAGTGAAATATTTATTTACATTTATATTTTCATTTCTTCGCTCTGGTGTGGAGGCAAAGCGCGGCGTTGAGTTCAGCCACTCAGCACGCAATGCCTCCAGAATTTGGCGGAAAGTGGGGAACGGAGTGTCTTAACACTAGGTTTCCTCTGCCTGCCCTGCTGTGTGCGGGATACAGCGTGAAGCTCTTTTGTTTTGTTAAATAAAAGTTATTAAGATTATTAGTTTCACGTTACATCTCGCGCATAGCACAGTAGGCAAACATACCATTTTTTAGACATTGCGTGTAGAGTGGTGGAACTCAACGCCTTTCTTTGTCTTGTTATCAGAGCGGAGAAATGAAAATAATTCACTCCCCCAGTGGGAATTGAATCCACAACCGTTGCCTTTACAGACAATCGCTGAGCCGCTATCCCATAACCGCCTTAAGATTATCAGCTTTTTGTATTTAAAAGAGAATGACACTGTAAATAGATTTTTATATCAATTTTTACTCTTTAACTTCAAAAATTCAAAAAAGGGGGTTACTGGTTTGACCTGTATATATATGTAATATTGCTGAAATTAAATAATATTTACCTATATAATATGGTAGTATTTTTGTCTGTAAATTTCCCGGAAACTGAAAGTCAACTTATTTTATATTTAAAAATATTTCAACTTCATTTAAAACATCGTAAAGTTAAAATGCCAAATGGAAAAAAACGACTCCTACAAATCTAGAGCAATAAACGAACAGACAGAGTGAGACTTTTAATTGATTTAAAGCTTTGAAAAGTAAAAAGAAACATTTATCATCACAATTTCCATTTTATTAGAATATTACACTCGTAAAGTCTAATTTAATATTATGTAGAGTTTTTTTTACAGTTTCACTCTGTATTCGACGTAGCAGAGTAGAGAAATAGAATGAAGTGTAAAAATAAATTAATCCATTCTTCATTTTTTCTGTTAAATATGAGACATTGCTTGTAAAGTGGCGCAACTCAACGCCACCGTTTGTCTTGTTAAAAGAACTCACAACTGTTGCGTTTCCACTCAGACGCTGTGCCTCCATTTATGAAATATAACATATTATTTTACACACATAAAACTATAATACTGTTATTATATTGAAGCCGTTGTGGCTCAAGGGCACAAGGGTGCGACTGTAAACGCGAAGGTTGTGGGTTTGATTTTACTCGGGAAAACGGAATATTCAATATTTTCATTTTTTCGCTTTGGTAACAAGGCAAAGCGCGGCGTAGATTCCGCCCCTCAATACGCAATGCCTTAAGAATTCGATGAATGTTAGAAACGTATCTTAACGGAAAAAGGAGTGTCTTAACACTAGGTTTCCAAGTTCCTTCAGCCTACTCTGCTATGGTCGCGATATAGAGTGAAGCTAAAAAAAACTATTATTAAGGCAGAACTAAAATTTGAAGTCGTCTATATTTGTCTCGCAAGCCAAACAGATTTTTTCAACTGTGTATGGTCCATCTGAAATAATAATAAAAAAAATTATAACTATTACACAAATAAAAATCTGATGTATCTTTTTATCATTTAAATTCAATTCAAGTAATATAACACTAGCGGCCCCAGCGCGGCTTCGTTGGTTTATTTAGTTTATAGTATTTAAATACATTATGTAGACAAAATTGATTGATTATTATTTTAATATGGTTATCTATATGAGCTTAAAATTTATTTTTTTAAAATATCTTTTGGAACTTTATTTAATTTTGTTTGCAGAAAAATATTTAGTTATTTCATATCTATTTAGGTAGGCGGGTAGGTAGACGCGCAGGACATAAGCGGTTTTTCCTGCGTAAATCCGGATCCCGTGTGTATTAGGGGTTATGTTGATCCATATGTTGATCCATAACTCCATAATCTTTCAGGCTTAGTGTCATAAAATTGGTTCAGCTGTTCCGGAAGTTAACTCGAACAATCAGATCGGAAATAACTATACGCACTTGGAAAAACACGATTATTTCGAAATCACAGACAGATATTTTAATTTAATTTATATGTATATATAGCAATAGGCGGCCTTATTGCAAAGTGAGCAATCTCTTCCAGGCAACCTTGGGTTAGAAGAGAAGGACTAAAATTACTGTTACAATGTAGTAGTCATACGAGTGCAATTTATTTACAAAATTTAAAACTTACCTATTTGAAACCACTGGTTCGCAGGTAGTCCAGTATCACTTCTAGCAGACACTATGGCCTCTCTCATCGCAAGTGGCACCACTACTGCCATGCATATAGCTGGTTCTGAACAGGCTAAAAATATTTCAAATAAAAAAAAATTAAATCAGCTTCACGCTGTATCCCGCATACTGCAGGGTAGGCAGAGGGAACCTAGTGTTTTAATTATTATTTCTTAACAATACAGACACTTGGTCCGTACCCTTTTTAAATTTATTGTTATATTTAATTTCCTTATCATATATATTAATTACATTTTTGTTTACATAAAATTAATACCTATAATAAGAAAATGTTTTTTTTAACTATACATTATTTTACAAAATTTTACTTAGATCTAAGGTGCAAAGCGAGTGTTTATATATGTATATTTATCAATTTTACATATTACAATAATATGTAACCTAGTGTTAAGACACTCCGTTCACCACTTTCTGCCAAATTCTGGAGGCATTGTGTGTTGAGTGGCAGAACTCAACGCCGCGCTTGTCCTCGACACCAGAGCGAAGAAATGAAAATATAAATTTAAGTAAATCGATCGAATCAATCGAACTCACAACCAGTCGGTTTTATAGTCACACTTTGTGCCCCTCTGTTACAACTGGCCTCTAATTCTGAAATAAAAATATTTATTGTCTATATAAATATTTATAATTTATTATTGAGGCCGTCGTGACGAAGAGAGACAGTGTCTTACTCAGGGGGAAGAGTTTGTTTAAATTGCGTTCATTTCTCCACTTTGGCTCTGGTCATGAGAATTAGGCAAAGGAAGAGACCGAAGCGTTTTGACACTAGGTTGGGTGAAGGTGAATTTTTATATTTTACATTGGGCAGGTAGTCATATTAAATTTATTGTAAGATTTTAAATTACAATAAATTTAATAAGACTAATTATCAAAAAATATACCTATACGTAAACATCTATGATAAGTATTATATAAAATTAAGACGTAAAAAAAACTCGTTTTGCGTTAGGCTTAAAATAAATATTTAAAATTTTAAAAATGCTAAAAATATTATGAATTAAAAAAAAAGAAAGCAACATACCTTTAGATCCTAAAATAGCATCACAGCTATAGGATTTCTTACGGAAATATACGTTAAATATCGTTGGTATATCAGTAGCAAGCGGCACAAAGTAGTTCCAGGTTCTATCAGTTAATAGTTCACCTGTATTAGGATTATATTTTAGTTCTTCCATTGTTTGATAGCCCAAACCTTGTATGAATGCTCCTTCTAACTAGAAGAAGAAGAGACTGTGAATATAATATTTTAAGGCCGTCGTTATTGTAGTGTATGCGAACCCCGACTACGTCATTCGCTCACTGATCGTGACGCGTGCCGGCGTGCTCGGTGTTCTGTCTATATTACTATCTCATAATTATAATAGTAAAAGTGTGTTTTATTGATACGAGGCGACATTAAACATTACAAGTGGCGACGAGGAAAAAAGTGAGTACCTACCTAATAAAAAAAAAAAAAAAGAAAAGAAAAAGAAAGATGAAAGATATTATTAATATGACCTACAAAACGATTGTTTACGTATAGTTTACTTTTATATGTTAAACATCAAGAAACAGTTTTTATTTAAATGCTATGTCTATGTCAAATGAGATAATACGTAAATAATCGTTCATTTCTCTTTTACTGTTTAGGGCCACGCATTAGATCTGAATCGATAAGGGCCATGTAAATACGAAAATAACAGTAATTACGAGTAATGAACATAGTAATGAACCTACGAGTACGTATGTAGGTATGTGTCTACTGTACATTGTGTAGATATGCAATCTAACGGTACTTCCGAATACATTGGTTAAATTAATTGATTGATTTATTATACTATCATTAATACAAATTTTATAGGTACTTAATTGAACCATATAATAAAAACAATAAAATATAGAACAATATTAAAATTTTAATAGAATTATTTTGATATTTTATTATGAAATATTCAATTCTTTTTTACTTTGCTGTTTTATATTATTTTATATTTTGTACTATTTAAACGTACTTGATTGCATAGTAACACAATAAGGTATAGAAGATCGTAATTACATTAAAGGTCTAGAACCACGCAATAAGTTAATGAAAAAAAAGGGCCATGCACATTGCGATATAGAATGTACAAATTATACATATTAAGCAAATGTGTAATTAATTTAAGGAATATAATTACAAAATAGAAAAGGCCATGTGTAATCGCAACAATAAAAAGGGCTATGCAGATAAATACTGTTACTGATTTTAAGTAAAAGCCACGCAAGTATAAGAGAT
>JAATLQ010037434.1:0-54267 GCA_013421005.1 Heliconius erato x Heliconius himera
TTTTGGGTAAGAGAATAGTAGGTAGTCTGTTGTTAATAATTTCTTTCGTTAAAGTTTTCATCGTCATTTGTTTAAGTGTGTTTTTTTAAACAATTGGAACATCCTTATTGGAACTACGAAAATGCGGGTTGCATTAAGGTTTAAATAATTTTCACATTAGTAATCTTAATTGTTTTGCAAACACATTACATGAATAATTCAGTAGTTAAAGCGGGCGAAGCCGCGAGCGGGTCGCTAGTTAAAATATTAAATCGCTACCGATGCGAAAAATTTACATTACTTAATGAAAAATTGATAACATTACACAAATTAAATTAATTAAAGCACTCTTTGCATAGATTAGATAAAAAATGACGCCACCTATTGGATGTTTTTATAACCAAAAGCATCCAGCTTCAGCGCTATCTATTGAAATATATTTAAAATAAAGAACATCTTAGTTCAATGGAAAAACTTGGATGGAGCTCTAATAAATTTTGAAGGTGAAAATAATTAAATTAATGGTATTTATTATTTTTTTTCACTTTGTAAGTATAATTTGGTGCAATAAACATTTTGAAAATAATAATTTAGTAATAAAAATATTTTTGCTATTCATATTATATTTTGTTATAATTTTTTTTTTAAAATAACTATAATAAAATCATGGTAAAATTTAGAAATAACGTATACATAAGGCTACCCTTATTTCTACTCATGTAAAATAAATAACACTCTGTTTAAAAAACATTTTCGTTTTCCAGATTCAGTAAGAAAAATTGCAGCGTTAAGCTCCGCACTTATCATCACGTAAAACAGACCATTCTAACAATAACTTACAGTTGCACCTTCGTGTACTCTACCTACATTGTACTACAGAAAAAAATTAAAACCAGTTTAGATTTTTGGCCCCTATTTGTCCACACATATCTTAATTAACCTTTACAATAAGATCGTTCTTAACTTTTTGTTTTGTATTTTTTGATTTATAAGTGTTATAAATAATAATTATAACCCTTTTACCTTATTATGACCAATACAATAAAGTAACCCTCATTTAAGCAAAAAAAAATCGTAAAAAGCTTCTTTTATAGGGGAGACTAATAAATATGATATAGTGTAATTTTTCTATGAAAAAGAAACCTTGTAAAGTCAAAATAAAGTAGTTTTTACGTTAAAAGTAAATTTAGATTAAGATTTTTAAAGTCTTCTTCATCGCTATGATAACGTATTAAGGAGTATTTTTTTGTTTGTGCATGTGTACTTCTACGTCGTGGCGCAGGGGCACAAGCGTGCGACTGTAAAGGCGAGGGTTATGTGTTCGATTCCCACTTGTGGGAATGACGTGTCATAGCTATGTGTAAATATATGTGAACTGGTAACCTATCATTACACTTAATTTCATATCCACATATATGAAAACATATCCACACATGTGATGAAACGTCCACATCTAGCTCCACATGAACATGTGTTAGAAGCCGTGGGTTCGATCCCCACTTGAGGAAATGAAATAATATTTTTATTATTTATTTACATTTTTTTTTCTTCGCTCTGGTGTCGAGGCAAAGCTTGGCGTTGAGTTCCGCCACTCAACACTCGGAATGGAGTGTCTTAACACTATGTTCCTTCCGCCTACCCTGCTGTATGCGGGATACAACGTTAAGCTGATTTAATTTTGTTTATTTTTTGTGACAGCCACAGCCATTTGTAAACTATGCTTCGAAGCGTCATACTTGATTTTAATCCGTATTACGTAATAAACACGTAAAACACACGAAAATCACGTTGAAAGTTTTAAGCAAGCTATGAATAATCCTCTTAAAACATCCAAACGTTATTCCAATATGTTGACCAATTTAAAATTCCGCTGGAGCGTCGGGGATTTACCGTCGAATATTTATTTTAACGTGTATACCTGTGTACAGCCTTAAAAATTTTACTGTTCCGTATCGCACCTGAGAACGCGCGTTTATAAATGTAAATTAGCTTTAGCTTTATTTTTTATCACATATCAGTTTTTTATGAGTAATCTTACACTTTGTTCTCATTTTCTGCTCAAACTTAATGTAAGGTGATTTAGAAAAATGTTTTCGTACGTAAAATTACATACATATATTATACATACTTAGATATAATAAAAATGTTAAGCTTACGAAAAATATACAAGTATTTTGAAGCTAAGCATTTTTTTGGTTGAACATGCTAGTCACAAGAACTATCAACTCATTCGATTTGAAATAGTATACATATAAATGGACTATAGATATTTATCCATAGTCCATTTATATGTACCACTGTCCTGGACTTATTAGCCCGGAATAGTCCATTTATCAAGAAGGGCTCTATTACATCACATTAATCGTTTCATTGTAGCCTACTATGACTAACTTAACTCTCATTTCAATATATATTACAACCCTTAGTTATTTTCATTTCGCCACCGAGGGCAGATAAAAACTAGTAGTATAGGTTTATATAGTTATCTTGACAATACCTAAAGTACTTTATTAAGGTTAAGTCGTAGTTTTTTTGTCTGCAATTTGTGTTTGTGTCTTCGATCCGGAAAATCTACGTACAAAATATGAATATATTTTTTATTAAACACTGTATTTAAAAATTTTATATAAATCCGGAATTTGTTTTTATTATTGTTGAATATCATATAAATAAATTGAAATATTTTAATAGTAAGAATTATTATAAAAAAAAAACTTTTTTTTAAAAAGGGAAGATTTTTTCCTCTTCGCAAAATAGGTAGAGGGAACTAAGTAACAACAAAACTACGACCGTCTACCAGAACAAAAATACAATAATAATTAGAATCACTAGATTGAACCCGCTACCGTCAGACGTTCTGTAATAGATATTTTATAAAAAAATAATTGAAACCATCTATGAATGGTAAAAATTAAGTTGCCATTTCATACTAGTTGTACTAAGGGGCGTCACGAAATGACCACGCCCATCAAGGAGTGGGGCAAATGCGCGTGAGTCGACGAAAGCTCGCTGTAAGCTTTTGGCTACAATATAGTCAGTTATACATTACTTTAAAATTAATTTTGAATACGTTATAAAAGAGAATGTAAACTTAATATTTATTAATATCAATAAAGTTCGTTTTAATAATAATTATATATTTTTTGTAAATGCCACAGTAACTGCAGTTTTTATTACAAGAGCTAGTTATTTAAATCCAATTTTCTTTTTAGTTTTAGAAATAAATTATTATTTATTTCTAAAACTTGAACTTCAACTTAAAGTGAGTATTATTATACTCACTTTAAGTTGAAGTTCAAAATCAAAAACAGATCAGAATATATAATATAATTTTCTGTAATAAATATATTTAGAAAATTATTATTTTAGTTCTAAAATATCTAGTGATATTAAAATAACATGTTTAAAATTTTTCTCGAAACCATCCCCAATCACTCTAACCAATAAGCTATATGTTCTCAGATAAGTAGAAACAAGCGTATATGAATTTCAACCTAGGTTGATGAGACGTATTAGGAGTGAAAGCGAGTTCAAATCCCGCTACGTTATTATTTTATATCTACATTTTCAAAAAAAAAATTACATTTCATGAGTCTGGAATAACACATTAAATATGTTAAAAATCTATTTACTTTTAGCAATTATTTTGCAGCAATTTTATTCACAGTACACATAAAATCAGATGTTCCTACTGTGCGTCAGCTCCTTTGTCCGTTTGTCGACCGAATTCCAATCTTTGCGCTTTAAAAGTGCAAAAAGTAGCAAAAAAATATTTCTCCAAGTTGAGATCGAACCCACAACCATCGCGCTTACAATTAGAGACTCTTCCACTGGGTCACGATAGCCCCTATAAAATCTTAACATCAAAATATTATACGTCCATTTACAAATGCATTTTAACTTTTAAGCCTATAATTAGCTTATAGAAAAAAACGTACGATTAAAATCTAAAGCATATCTGTAATCGCTTAAATGGCTATAAAGCGACAATTATTACATATAAAAGAGTAACTGGAAACCTATTCATTTATAGCACAAAATATGTATAGACGCGGGATATTTGTAAGACGATACTATTGTGAAAGGTGTTAAACGTTTAAATAATGTTACTGGATTCTATTGATCTTGATGCTTTATGGGAACAAACGATCGTTGGGTGTTGATTCGAATTCCGTTTTGGGGGGATTTATGTTTAATTTAATGGTTAGTTTTAATTTTTTTTGGATGGAGCAGCAGTGATTTTTAGTGATTATTTTTTTTAAGTAATAGATTTTTTATGATAGGAAGTGGAGATGTTGTGGATTCGATGGCCACTCTGGGGAATTATTTATTTTTTTCGTTTCTCTGGTCTTGTATAGAACTTGCGGCGTTAAGTTCGGTCATGCAATACGCAATGTCTTGAATTCGGGCGGAAGGCTAATAAAAAAGTGTAGTCCTATTAAAAAAGCAAAACGGAGAAAAGAATATTTTTTTTTACTATGCAATGAACAGTACTAGATTAAATTAAATCAGCTTCACGCTGTGTATTGGAGCTACTTTCCACTGGAGGCATTGTGTGTTGAGTGCCGGAACTCAACGCCACCCTTTGCCTCGAAACCAGAGAATAAATGGAAATATAAATTTAAATAAATATTTCTATTCCTCGAGTGGGGATCGAACCTACAACCGTCGCGTTACAGTCACACCCTTGTGCCTCTGGGCCACGACGGCCTCTATCTAGATACTTATCATTTACTTTTAAAGATATTGCGTTCTAAGCACCGTTGAACACGCTGATGTAAATTCTAAGTAAAAAATAAAAATATTTTGAAATTAAAATAAATGAAAATAAATAACCGTTGCCTTGAGACGTATTTGAACCTATGAATATCTTATTACCAAATTAGATGAAATAGTAGATGTCTGGAATATAAAGATTTTTTTAATCAAATTAAAATTTGAAATCATTGTTTAGTTTATATTCTTTTGATGTTTTATATAAAATGCCGTCGGCATTCTCTGTCACGTTACACTCAACTACCACTTCTATTGTAGCTATTGCATTGTACTTATTTATACGGTTTCAAAATTCAAAAATCGGCATCTTAATCGCCTAATTTTTTATATTATGATAATACTAGTCGTCGCCTGCATCTTTGCGCGGGCTTTGAGACATAAAATGGAAAATTTTATGTGAAAACATGAAAATAATGTGAAAACATGATATTTTCGTCCTCGTCCTCGTTTAAGAAATTCGTCGGAATTTTAAGAAGTTTTCCTTTTCTTTCTTTTCTTGGGAAAATAACTCTTTCAAGGATCAAGACTCATTCAGATAAAATATTACACTTGAATTATTTTCGTGCTCTGGTCGCAAAGCACGGCGCTGATTTCGGCTCCGTTTGGTTTTCGTAAAGCGTAGAAAGGTGAGAAAAAGTTTGAAGGTGTAAAAAGAACATCTTGACCCTATGGTGCTCTCCTTGAAAACAACTGCAAAAGTACGTCGTATTTAACGCAAGACACGTTTTACATTGCTTTATTTTAATATAAAATTATGTTAATGCGGTTATTAGGGCGTAAGTACGAAACACAAACAAGTTGTTTACAAATATGTAACATCAAACAAACATAGGGAGGAATTCGCCTACACAAACGTATACACTAGTAGAAACTAGTGTTAAGAGACCCTGTTCAATACTCTCCGTCCAATTTTTGAAACATGGCGTCATGAGTGGCGGAACATAACGCTGCAAGTCTTGACTCTAGAGGAAAAAAAATAAAATGGTATGCACCATTTTATTTCACCATTCAGGCAAATCTGAATCTTTCTAATAATTTAATTCACTCCCCCAAAGCGAAATTCTAACTCACGTCACGTAGACGCTGTCCTACTGCGCTATAGCGGCGTCATATAGAAAAAATATAAATAATTGGATAGAAACAAAACCTTTGAAGTAACAACCTGAAACCCCAGCACAAAGAAAAAACTTGTTGAGATGAAATCTTACACATGTTATGAAAATAATAAATCATTCGTAGATAGGTATATAACCTTTTATTTAATATGAAAAGGTTGTATTTGACTGGTTTTATTCAAATTAAAAAAAATATATCGTCTTATGTCATGAGGCAATACTAAATATTACTATTGGAGTGTGTGTTTGGTTGAATGCGCTAATGTATGGAACTACAGGTTCGAATTAATATTTTTTTAAGATTTTTTTTTTAAATATTTTTTTACATGATGTCAAATGTGTAGATGTAACCCGCGCTATCATCAGTCAGCGTTACCTAATATATATATATATATATATATATATATATATATATATATATATATATATATATATATATATATATATATATATATATATATATATATATATATATATATATATATATATATATTTCACGTCTTAGTTTCTAGTAAGATAGTAAGTTTTATTTGAAAGTTAGTGAAGGTGGATATTTGTACCACTTTCACATAAAAACTACTGAACAGATTTTAATGAAATTTTACAGTAACATGGCTTACATATCAGAATAGCACATAGACTATATAAATGTGTTCATGTAAAAAATTTGTACAATTAGACCATAATATTACAATAAGTTTACACGGGCAAAGGTGCGTTTAGGTCTAGTTCTTTATATATGTATGAAGGTATAATACATTAACTACCACTATGTTTACTGAAGCGCCGATGTTTGTACAACATAGTTCAGGCGATAAATAAATTGTTTTTCCCTGGACGTGTAAAGTTAATAATTAATGTCGTTATTTTATTACAAAAACAATGAGAAATCTCAATTATTTTATCGTTCATTTCTTTGGGCGTCGTTTCTTATTTTTATGGAGACTTATCTTTGTCGATATAATTGATTAACGCCGTCGTGGCGCAGTGACACAATATCTGATTGTAAATATAAGGTTTAGGGATTCGATTTCAAATTTAGAGGAGTGATTTCGGTCAGCCTCAAATACAGAAGGTTACACCAAAACGATTGAAGCGTTGTTATAAAGCCTAACAAGCTTCCTCGATAGGAGTACTATTACATACAAAAAGATATACACGCATATGTTTCGAATAAAATATATATATATATATGTATATATATATGTGTATGTATATATATATATATATATATATATATATATATATATATATATATATATTAGTCATTGAGTTCTACCACTTAAAACGCAATGCTTCAAAAATGCGGCGGAAAATTAGGAACGAAGTGTCTTAATGGGAAACAGAGTGTCATGGTTCCAAGTTTCCAGGTTCCCTCTATCTACTCTACTATGTGAATACAACGTGAAGCTAAAAAAATATCAAGGAAGGCTATACTCATTGCATTACCTCCGAGGTATGAAGGAATGATCCTTCAGACACTTACAATTTGTCATCCATTTAATCACATGGACGAAGCAAGGAATTGTTAATTTATTACTAACATTAGATACACGTGTATACCTCTATAGATATATAAATATATACCCTATTTCGATATAAAAAAAACTATAATTTGTTAGGAGGGTGTCTCAGTATTCTTTTGGCAAGGATTTTGTAGGCGGAGTCACTTAACGAGAAATATGTTTTATTCGACCGTCCAGGTGCGTGTCACGAGTCAACGAAATGAAAAAAAAAAACGTCAAATGTAGATCTATAACACTTTGTGACATAAACGGTTGGTTATTTATTTTTTTTTAGTAACCTCTTCTTGTTGGAATTAAAAGATATTGTGTTGAATTTTTTTCGAACAAAATTGTTAATACAAAAGGGTGAATCGGGCTCTCCCACCGAGGGTTCCGTACAAAAATTGGAGGTCTCGAGCTTTGCTTAGTCAGAGCCCTTTCATCTGATAAGTCTCTCTTCCCATAAATAGCGGCTTTTATTCTAATTTTTGACTCCTTTTTAAGGCTATTATTTTTTATGTAAATATAATGTAAAAATAATGGGGCTATATATCTGAGTATATGGTTTGAATTACAACTCGATATCTCTAAACGTTCCTGTTATAAAGAGTCATGGCAGACAAACAGACATACAAACAAACAGACAGACGGACGGACAACAAATTGATTTTATAAGAATTTTATTTTTTTCTTAAAAGGGTACGGAATCCTAAAAATAAGATGTAACAACCATAATTATAAGAAAATGAATATAGCTTGCTATTTTTTTTATGCTGTAACTTGCACATAGCAGGGTAGGTAGAGAAAACCCCTGGTTATATAGTATCTTAGTAAGCTAAGATACTATGTTCTTCACGTTCCGCTGAATTCTTGAGCCGTGTTGAGTAGCAGAACTAAGCAGAGCGTAGAAATGAAAATATTAAATATTTCATTAGGCCGAGTGGCAATCGAACCCACTAGTGTCACGCTTACAGTCACACACTTGAGCCCTTGCACTACGATTGGCCTCGACGTTTATTAAAATAAAAATTATGTAGGTATACACTGAGTAAATTAGCTGTTGTTCATTGACAAATCTCCATCGGTTTTCTGAAGCTTTTAAAAGCTTACTCATAGGTGAAAAAGTTCAACTTTAATTCAAAGACTTGAAATTGTACCCTTGTATATCGGAAAAGTGCTCTGAGCTTACACGCGAAGAAGCTTAAACTGTTTACGCTAGCGAAAAGTTATTCAAGTGAAAATAGTAAGCTCGATCGTTCCCTACACACCCTTTGAATGTAAAAATGCAGTGACTTAGAGAAAGATAACGTGATGGGGATTTTATAGCAAATTTTATACGTTACAGTAAAATAAAATAAGATTTTGTAAATGGGTAATTTGTTTTTTTTTTACTTTTCGATGCAACACTGATGCAGTGTGTAGGGTAGATGTAATATTTTTGTCTTCTTCCAATAGTTTTTCTTAAGTGCTATTTTTAAGACTAAATAATATTTTGAAACATTATTTATTGCATAGGAGGTCGTGCCGCAGGTGCACAAGCGTGTATCGCAATGTTTCCAGAATCCAGCGGATAATGGAGGATGGATTTGCCTAATACTAAGCCTCTGACTGCCCAGCTGTGTGCGAGAAACAGCGTGAAGCTGATTTTAATTTTAATTATCCCGTTTAGCGACTGACATTGTATAAGGCACATAGCAGGGTAGGCAGGAACCTGGAAACCTAGAATAAAATACTGATCCTTATTTTTCGCCGAATTCTGGGGCACCGCGTGTTCAGTCACGGAACTCAACGCCATAAATATATTTATTATTGGTATAATATAAAAATATTGGATTAAGAGTCAAATCAAGCCAGATCTTTGTTTCGGTATAAAACCTGAAAGTTCCTGTGCACATACACTTATGTACACAAGACTAGTAAATATTATTATGGAATATGGAGTTCAGGTAGTGGTTACTTTGGCATTTATTAGTTGACTAAGATGCAAAAAATATTACTTAACTTTCGTTAAATTATTACGTTCATTTTTTATATTTTGTTGAGAATAATATTAGAAACGACGTTATAAATTGCTAGACATTATTGCCAGACCAAACATCCCTAAATCCTAATAAGCTATAAGCGCCTTATTATACATTTTATTATTATTATAAAATATTTTTTTTACTAATATAGGTCCTATTATTTGACGATTTTTACTCCTCCTCGTAACATAATTTTGTCTAAGTAAATTATTCTATAAATAACTCTCAGTAACATTGGCAACATAAATTATGGTCAATTGGCACGTCAAAAAGCTATAAGACAAGGAAGAAACATTTCAGAGTCAATATTTTGTTTTAGAGATACTAATGTCAAGATATTGGATTCTTAATTTTACGCTCAAATTTCAGACATTGCGCTCAATAGAGTAGCGACTCAACGCCTCTTTGTATAACTAGATCGAAGTAATCAAAATCCGAATAGGGATCAAACTCACAACCTTAGAGATGTCCACTTATTTAAACTATTTTTAGCTTCACGATATATCCCGCATATTAGGATCAAGAGGTAAAAGAAATCTAGTGTTAAAACACTTCGTTCTCCATTTTCCTCTGAAATCTTGAGGCATTTTGTGTTGAGTGGTGGGACTCAACGCCGCGCTATGTATGTTACCAGAGCGAGGAAATAAAAATATTAATTAATTCATTCTTCAGAATGGGAATCAAACCTGCAACCGTTGCCTGCAATTCATAAACTTGTACCCCTGCACCACTACGGCCACTGGAACTCAAACAAACAAAAAATAAATAAATGTAGACAAAAAATAAATTAAATGAAGCTTATTTCATTGAGCTCACAGACCAGACAGCTTATACGACGTGCCCGATGCGACCCAGCGTGGATCACAGTGTAATCAACGTATAGGGTACAAGTCACTAGTAAATAGAAACTAAAATAGATTTCAATTTATATTTAGAAATTTGTTGAAAGATAGGAGATTTTCTTTAAATTATTGTTTTATTTCTGTGAAGTCTAGGGAATACGTAAAAGTTGTCATTGGTGATCTAAGTTATTTTTTTACTTCACTTCTTCATGTAGCAGAATAGTCAGAGGGAACGTAATGCTAAGACATTTCGTCCGTCTTTAGCACGATTTGCGAGACATTGCGTGTTAAGCGGCGACACCGAGTTTTTTTGTTCTGTTGCCAGAACGAGGAAATGAAAATAATTAATTCCCCGAAGGGAAATCGTTTTCACAATCGTCGCGTTTACAGTCAGAAGATCTCAGATAATTTTATTTAATATTTTTCTAATTAGTTAAAATTTATATCAATTTTATTTTGTTTTATATAAAGAAATAGGCGTCTTAACACTAGGTCCACAGATCCCTCTGCCTTTTTTATCAGATACTACAGCCTAAGTCACAAGCCGTTGTCAAATAGTGTTAGCCAATAACAATTTTTCACTAAGCTGAGTCGAGAATTCTCAAGTTAGACAAATTTCGTTATTCTCTAGAAAAAAGTATATAAATACAAAACGTTTATATAATTATTTATTTAAATAGTATATACTTTTGTAATAAACAAGGACGGACGAACAATAACTCCTTTATGATATTTTTGAATATCAATGAGATGAAACAGTGCAGACTTTAGGTAAATATAAATACAAAAAAAAAAATTAAATTAAAAAAAAAGGTTAATAACTAATTTTACTGCCCTTTGTAAGAGATGTGCCTACTTTTTTTGAGCAGACAGAGAGAACCACTAGGTTCTCTAGGTGTGAGAGGGATGGAGAACACTAGTTCTCCGTCTCTCTCACACCACGAAATTTTAAAGATATTGCATGTTGAATGGCGAACCTCAACTAGTCAATCACTAATATAAATACTTTATTGTACAAAAATGATAATATATTACATAGTTGGTGTTACAAATTTCAGGATAGGCAGTCTATATATATCACTATGAGTGATATCTTATAGATAACCTTTTATTCACAAAAATCAATATGCTGTATCCCGCAAAAAGCAGGGTAGGCAGAGAGAAACCTAGTGTTAAGACACTCCAGTTTCCCACTTGCCGCCACTCGAGGCGGCACTTATAGCGTGTTGAGTGACAGAACAGCGAACAGCGGCGGCGCCGCGATTTGCTTTGTTAGAGCGAGGAGTAGAATAAATAATAAAAATAAATTAAATATTTCTTTCTCTCGAATGGAAGTTGAACCCACAATCATTGCGTTTATAGATGTATGTGCCCATGTGCCACAATGGCCTCAATTTAATAAGTTATGCAATATTATTTCTTTTCCATCACTACAGTTGATCGCGGTGTTATATTCCGTTTGGGTGGCTGCAAAATTGACAGGTGCGTGGGGAACATCTTCTAAGAATTTTGATAAAGATATTGTCAAGATTTTCCTTCCGTTCATCTCGCGTCTGCGGATGCTGCAAAAATATAAAGCATTTGTGACGAATTGTTGTTAATTTGCTCGCAAATTTATTATTCAATGCCCTATAATAAGTTGTCTTACGACATTTTCGTCATTTTTGACCCTTCAATCTTCTTAGCTATAAATAATTTATTTCGTTGTTTAAATATGTTTTTTATTATGTGAAGTGATGTAAAAATAAATATTTTTGACTCGATTGCGTGACGTATAGGAGATACGTCTATGTGTTTATCAGTCAATGCTTCAAGAATTTGGGGGAAAGTAGGGAACGCAAGTATGCCTTAATGGGTAACAGAGTGTCATGTCGTAAGATTCCTAGGTTCCCTATGCTTAATTAAAAAAAATACTTAATGTCATTTAATACAAGTATTTGTCAAACTCACAACCATTGCCTAAATCTAAATCAAACTCTGTCTCATTGCGCCACGCAGTAAAATAAAATATATAAATACAAAAACCAAGGTTCCCAAGGAGAATTCTAATTCAGCCCGCACTGTACACGTAAAATGTATAAAGAGGTGCCTACGCGTGTTTTATAGTAATATCTGAGTGTCTTCGCAGTAATCTAGGGGTACGTGTCTAACAGAATGGGTCACGCCTACAGAACGTTATGTGAGAATTGCACGCGAGATTTCGTTGAAATTGATGTAAACAGTTCTTTAGCTGTTATGGGAAATAAGCTAATCGAGAATCGTTATTAGAATGTGTTTTTTTTGGTGAGAAAATGTAGATTTGATCTAATTTATTAGATTTTTTTTCGGCTGCATGCTATGTTCTGCGTATAGTAGGGTAGGTAAGGGAACCTAGTTTCACGACGCTCTTACGTTCCCCAATTTTCATCATATAGCGTTAGAAATCGAACGGGATTGGGAATCGAACCTACAACCTTTGCGTTTATAGTCGTATATATTTCTAAATTTAAAAATTAAATTAAATTAGCTTCACGCTATATCCCGCACACAGCAGGATAGGCAGAGGGAACCTAGTGTTAAGACACTCCGTTCCCCACTTTCTGCCGAATTCTGGAGGCATTGCGTGTTGAGTTATTTCTAAATTTGAAACTTTAAAATTAAATTGCACTATAAACACAATATTCAAGAGCATCAAAACTTTAAATGTATGTAGGTAAACGAGTAAATCTATATATCTAGGAACAATCAATAGTGCCTTCCTTTGTCCCCGTTATATAGCTCGGAATATAGAGGTGGGCAAGCCTAGGCCGGACCGATGACCTGATTACACTTCGTTATAGTGGCAAATTTGATTTCGTATGCTGAATTGTATTGAAATTAAATCAGCTTCACGCGGTATCCTGCACATAGATGGGTAGGCAGAGGGAACCTGAGTTAATACACTAGGTTCCCTCTGCCTATCGATTTACCATCAGGCGCTCTCCCAATAGGCAGTCATGGCCAGTGAGAAAACGCCTGATGGTAAATGTAACGGTTGAAGGTTTGATTCCCAACCGGGGAAATCTATTGTTTTTATTTCCACGTTTTAATAAGGAGACAAAGCGTAAATTTGAGTTTCGAAGATTGTGTGGTACGAAGAAACCAAGTTTCTTAATATTATAGACGCGTCTTTTAGAAGTTCGATGGGAGCTTGAGTCTCGTTACGTTGAAACTTTGACAAATCTCTAAATGGTTTTCTTTCCTTAATGTCCTAATAATATTTTTCAAAAACAGATTGCCTGTAAAGTCGCTTTAAGAATGATCATTTTACGTAATAATAACGTAAGAAAACATTGAAGCAAAATTGCATATTTTTATGAATTGATTTAAGTTATCTCTGAACTGACATCACGTGTCTTGTTACCTGAGCGAGGATTATATTAATTATTCATATCCCCAAATGGGAACCGAACTCACAGTCACTGCTTTAACAGTCAGATGCTGTGCGACTATACCATGACGACTTCATGAAAGCTATTTAAGTAAAAATTAAGTTTGATTTTTTAATAGGAAAAGTTTGCCTAAAATAGTTAGGCAATAAAAAGCCCAATATTTAATGTAAGTTACAAAAAATATTGTCTATTACAAGAAATTTCCAAAAAAAGAGCCAACGACACGCGGTGTTCCCAGGCGGTCACCCATCCAAGTAATGACCGCGCCCGGCGACTTGCTTAACTTCGGTGATCGGACGAGAACCGGTGTGTTCAACGTGGTATGGACGTTGGCTACACATGTTTTGAAATAAATAAATATTTTTTAAAATTGTATTTTTTCATATAAAAGTTATACATATTTTTCTTATTTTCTACAAATATATTATTTACAAGGCTATTGTGCCAGCTTCATGCGTTTACTCACATAGCAGGGTACGCAAAAGAAAATTAGTGTTAAGACACTCTATTATTCTCTTTCCACCCAATTTCTAAGACAGCGTGTACAACCCAAAACCGCCTTTTGTCTTATTATCATAGCGACGAAATGAAAACAATTCATTCAACCGGCCAGAAATTGAACCCCGAACCGTTGTGTTTACAGTCACGTGCTGTGTTATGTTATATTACCATGACATTTATAAAAGTTTTTCAACAGGCGACTATTAAGATTATTTAAACTACTAATTACTAACAACCATTTTTAACCTATTCCTATTCCTTTTATTCCTATAAACGTGAGGCAGAGAAAAAAACATAAACGCAAACAATCAAAGGCTACTTTATTTTAATTAATTCAATGACTTTGCATATCGAATCCCGACAAAGCGCATTCGAGTGGAATGAAAGAAACAAATTAAATGTTCCATTCAAAACATACCAACTGGCTGGATTCGTCACATGATGTGATTAAATTACTAATTTTCTGTTAGAATATGAAACCCTCGACCGTATTTCTGAGTGTTAAGGTTCAAAATTGTGCTATAATCTTTTTGATGACAGCAAAACAATCTTAGCACAAGTTCAAGGGTAGTTATTGCACATATATTTGCGGAATATGGTATATTATAAACTCTATTAAAATGTAATAGAGTTCAAAATAGAAAATTCATAAATATGAAGGGTGCATGTAAATGTTAAGTAAAAAAGGCTTAACTAATTAAATAAAAATTGTGAAAATCGACTTTAATATGATTGTTTTAAGTCAGATTTTGTTTTAAATTTCATTTATAAATGGAAAAACATATGGATACTTAATATACAATAAAGAATCTTGTAGAATACAATGATATGAATACAATAATTAATTGTTATTGTGGTTTATATGGAATGTCACCGTATAGTGTAATTGGTTAAATGTTAAGTTGACAATATAGCCCTTTGAGCGTTTCTTTTGTTGAAATTTGTTGAGCGATTGATAAAATGATTGTGCCTACTGTTAATGTTATTGTAAGAAAGCTAAGATAAAATGTACGTATATTTTAAGAGCTTTTATGTTTTTTTTAGCTTTATGCTATCTACTGAAGATAGCAGGGCACCTAGAACTTATAATAGAGACACTCCTTTACCAACGGCGGTAAATGGTTGAATGGCGGTACTCAACGCCGCGCTTTATTCTGTTACCAGAGCAAAGAACCAGGCCACCCACACACGACAAAACTTTCAATTTCTAATATAAAAATAAATATTTAAAGAAATAAAAAATAGACCTTTAAAGTTACTAAATGTTACATACACTGAGGCCAGTCGTGGCGCAGGAGCATAAACGTGCGACTGTAAACGTGACTGGTTATGGGTTCGATTCCCGTTCGAAGACATAAAATATTGTATATTTTCATTTCTATTCTAGTAAAGAGGCAAACCGTGGCGTTGAGTATTGCAAGGCTTAGAATCGTGCCGAAAGTGGGGAACGGATGTATCGTAATGGCGAGTAAAGTGACTTAACATGAGGTTTCCAGGTTCCCTCTGCCTAACCTGCTAAGTATGGGATACAGCGTGAATCTTAATAATAATAAATATTACATACACACTTCGAATTTGAGGCCAGTCGTGGCGCAGGGGCACAAAGTGTGACTGTAAATCAACTGGTTGTGGGTTCGATCTCCAATCTGGTTGTGGGCCCCACTCGAGGAGATGAAATATTTACTAAATTTATATTTCCATTTCTTCGTTCTGTTGTCAAGGCAAAGCGCGGCGTTGATTTCTGCCACTCAAAACGCAATGTCTCCAGAATTCGGCGGAAAGTGGGGAACGGAGTGTCTTAACACTAGGTTCCCTCTGCCTAACCTGCTGCGTGCAGGATACAGCGTGAAGCTGATTATTATTACTTACACACAGTCCATCCAAATTACTATTCCAAATCACCTAGTAAAGCCTCAGGCAACTTTAGATGAAAATATTCACGCACTAACTAACAGTGATTAGTGTAATCTACTTACTCTACCTAATGTCAGTATCATCGGTGCCAAGTGAGCATTGCGTTTATGAATTTCTAATAACTAGATTATTTGTGTTTATCCTATTTTGTGTATTGTTTTGGAAGTTTTTTTTTTTGTTTATTTTTTAGCAATTTTTTTTTGGCTTCACGCCGTATCCCACAAGTACCAGAATTAGGTAGACAGAACATATTATCGAGACACTTTGAGATCTAATTTCCACTTGAATTCAAAATATTTTGTTCAGTGGCAGAACTTAACGCCGCACTTGGACTTACTACAGAGGAGAAAAGAATACAGTTCATCGCCAGAATTGACATCAAACATTCGATTTTACTAGTGGATGTGGTTCCACTATTGCAATTTTTTTAAATCCCCCGAGGCCAAAACCTAGCCATTTGTATCTTCGTCCACTTTCCATAGTTTCATTTGATTAATATTGAAAATGTAGTCAGAAATAAAAAAATATATATCGTTTAGAAATATTTTATATTTATATATAAACCGTGTAAGCTCACAAGCGGTTCTGTGTTTACTTTAAAGACATGCTATAACGAGATGGAAGGAAACATTTTATATCTTTATTTCCTCGCTATAGTAAAATTCCGTCACTCAATACGCAATGCCTCGAGAATTCAGCGGAAAGTAAACCGGCAACGGAAGTGTTTTAGTGGAAAACGTAGTGTCTTCACATTAAGTTCCTGGGTTTTTTTTGGGTGAAAAATGACGAACGGAATGTTATGGTCATTATGATCCCTCTGCGTATCCTGTTAGGTATTAGGGATACAGAGTAAAGCTAAGTTATAATAATAATCTGACAAATTTAAATCCCTTATCGACCATAAATTTCATTATAATTATATAATAACTATTACTAAACGTAATCAAAATAACACACTTTTGCCCATTTTATCATTTAACAAAAGAAACAGTTTTTTTTAATAAATCCAACTCTTTAAAATTATCAATTATTTGGAGTACCAACTAAAATCACAAGTAAGTGCTTCATGTCATACATTATGATACTTTAAACCACTCTATGACAATTCTTTTGTATTATATAAGGCAGAAACCTCACCTCGCCTCTAATATATCAACGAAATAAAAAAAAAAACGATTCCAAGGGGAGGTCTATTACCCAGCGGCCCTCGTGGAGTAGTGCGACACGCTATGATTATAGGTTCGACTCCCATTCGCTTTGATAGAGAAATAAAGAGATATAAAGGGAATAAAGAGTTCAGCGGCACTCAATATCTTTAAAATTAAAAGAATCGGAACGTGGGGAATCGAGTGTCTTAAGGATAGGTTGATTCAGCCTGCCCTACTTTCCAAAAAAAAAATGTGTAACTGTTTTTTTTTTTAATTTTCAATTATTTGGAGTACCAACTAATACTACAAGTACTTCATGTCATACATTATGATACTTTATACCACCCCAGCAACAATACTACAGACCAGATATTCACCACAAATTTATCAACTGAATACAAAAACAATTTCACGGGAAGGACTTTCTTTGACAAAAATAGCTTTTTTTCGATCAAAAATCTATAATACAGTATTATTTATTGATGGGAGGAGCATAGAAGTTTATTTGGCATAAAATTTATTATAGAAATTATATAAAAATTGTTATAAGCGTGTCGTTGTTCAGTTTAATGACGCGGGAAATAGAAGAATGTGTTGTGTGGAACAGATGTCTTTTTTTGCACTACAATTTTGTATAAAAGAGGGTTTTATTGATCACGATATATCGATAAGAGGCAAATTATGGTTGTTATGAAATGAATATCGAAATTAAATTTGTGTTTCGTGCCTTAGACGGTCAGTTGTGAAGCCGTTTTGGATATTTGGTGGTGCTAGGTTCGATTTCTGCTTACGGATATGGAAAGTGGGAAATGTAAGGAGAGTCTTAATACTATGCGAAGCTAAAAAAAAATTATAATTGCGCTTTAAATATTTTAATATTTTTTTAGCTATATTCCACATGTAATAGAATGAACAGAGAGATTATAAAACCAAGATATTTTCCGTTCTCCAGGTTCGCTTAGATTAAAAAAAAAACATTATATGTTGAGTCGGGGAACTCTACTGGCTAGAGCGGAAAAATAAGTATAAATCATTCCGCTAAGCGGCAATCGAATCCACAATCATGTTTTACAGTAAGACGTTGTTCACAACGCCACGACAGCTAAAACTTATCTTCATCTTATTACATATACCTTATATTGTGAAAAGACAAATTACAACAATAGCATTTTATCTCTTGAATTTCCACATCTGCCACCGAAAACATCAAATTAGCGACTAAACGTTTCAAAATACAAACGATTGCCTTTAAAAACCGTTTACCGTGTCATATTCTATTCAAGGATTGGAACGATTGACTTCTAAAAAAAAATTGAAGGCACGCATAACATTCTTGAGCACATTGTAGTTATTATAAAAAGATAACACCGTATCAATTTGACAAAGATTTTGGAAGATCTATACCATGTAGAGATCTATGTGTTGTTCCTTATAAGGAAATGTATTTCTAAGTATATATAAAATAAGGTTTGTTTTGTGTTATCTTTATCTGTCTGTTGTAAGACATCTTTTTGGTATCACCAGTGTCGTTTATGAATGAGCAAATATCAATGGGTGCGACGGTTATGCAATCAATTAGTGGGCGGAGTTAATGTTACAAAGTGTAAGGTATTTGTGTGGCCTTGGAATAAGCGTGTTCAGTTTCAAATTTTGAGAATATTTTATAATGTTGCTACTTATGTTTTTGAAAGTATACTTATAATTGTGAAAGAGTGTATACGGGTATATTAATAAAGGTTCCCTCTATACCTGCTATATACAGAATACAGCGTGAAGCTTAAAAATATATTATTTTAATAAAAAGTCAAAGGCTTGTTTTTGTTGTTTCAGGTGGAAAGTAAGTGACTAGAAGTCGCCTTTTGAGAAGCCGCAATTTTAATAAGTAAGCAAATTAGTGTATTATATATGGAGAAAATAAACCTATATCTAAATGGTAGTTACAGAACCTTGTCTTACGACGAACGGACTCCAATAAAATGAAATCACATTATTAGTTTCTGAGAATTGCACGTTTAAAGAAATAATTTTTTCTAGCTTATAATATCAGTATGTGTAATATTATGGAAACAAGACAAAGCACGGCGTTGAATTACGCCGTACTATATTTATTAACACATACACGCCAACATACTTAATGGCCACACCCGAGACGGTAGTCAAAAAGGCCGCTAACTAAACACGATGACATTTCACGCTTCAAAGCTTTCCTATTGCATTCATTCATCCTCTTACGACGCATCTATCGCCTTTATATAAACTAAAATAAAGCTTATTCCTCAAAAGCTCAACAAAGAGCTTATATTTTGAATTTATTTTTGATTTTACTAAAATTCCTCGCTACTCCAGAATTCTGAATGAAATTCAAAGTGAGCGTAACATTAAATGTTTTTAGGCCATTCATGTAACGTAGTAAATAATTAACTGTTGTAAAGACTTTTGAGCTTTTGTTGTGTTTGTATATTAAAAGCTTACCTTTTTGTTAAGTACAAGTTATAAAATTACACTTGGTTTGTAATTTTAGACATGGCAAGCCTAATTTTGTAACTGTGAAGTCGACGGTTGTGGGTTCGACACCCACTTGGAATTTTATTATCATTGTCTCAATGTGATAACAATAAGTTCCGCTCAACACGCAATGTCAAGAAAATATGGCGGTACGGGGTGTCTACATAATGTGTACCTAACGCTACTTGATGGAAAAAAGAATTATGGATTCATACATTGCGACAAAATACTCTAAATAATAAATCAATTTTATAAACTTAAACTTTTTGTCTATTCCAATCATTATGACGATTTCTTATTTTTTATATCAAATAAATTCAATTAAATCAGCTTCACGCTGTATCCCACACACAGTGGAGTACCTAGTGTTAAGACACTCCGTTCCCCACTTTCCGCCGAATTCTGGAAGCATTGCGTGTTGGGTGGCGGAACTCAACGCCGCGAATATTTAGATACGAGACTAACATATTTCATAGTATTTGAAACACTGTCCTTCCTTAATATTCACTCATAAAATAGGCAAGCTTTAAATTAGTGATGACATTCAACAATTCCCCGCACCGGAAGTGTCGAATCGCCGGATGTTGACATCAAATTGCACCTTTAAATTTTCTATTATATTGCTAAAAGCTTAATTTGTTTTTTCATTTATTCTAAATTAGTTCCATTATGGGTACATTAAGTTGCCTTAGCGTGCTCGAGACTGGAACGGGCTTGCGGTCGCAATAGCGTTGATGCATAACTAAATTTACATATAGTTTTGTTAGACAAAATATATTTATACCCGTTTTGTTAGGAAATGTACATAAATTTGTATGTAGTATAGCGGGATTTGAACCTGTGCCTCTTGGAAATTGTAAAAGTTTTAACCGTCATTTGGACGGTTTCCAAGAAGCGTGGGTTCAGTTCCCGCTTTTATACATTTTCGATAAATGTATTTTATTTCCATATTTTTTTCATATTTTTCAAGTGTAAATCAAAAATTGAAAATGTACATACTGTTTTTTTGTAAAATGAATAATTTAACATTAAGTATATATTTCTTTAAAAAATATAATAATAAAGAAAAAAGAAAATATTCTGATAAACTATTTAACTATCGTTCGTAAGGGATGTAAGATAAAAATAAAATTGCAACCGTCGTAGTAGCTTAGTGACATAGCGTACCTGACTGTCAGCGAGATGGTTCTGGGTTCGGAGGAATGATAATATTTAAGTTATTTTCATTTTCTGGTACTACTGCAATAACTTTCGCCATTCAACACGTAATATTTCAAAAAATGGGCGGAAAGTGTGGCGGAGTGTTTAAACACTAGGTTCTTTCTGCCTACTCCGCTCAAAAAGCGTGAAAAGATGCATAAAACTGCATTTTTTTTGTAACAAAATATACATCAGCAGAACTTAGTCGTATCTTCAAAGAATTGAACTCAGGTCAAACAGACAATAGAAGTGATCAACTGTCGCAAATTCCCATACAAAATATACATCCTTTTGAAACTTCATAAACAATTTTTACAATAGGTGCTTTGGCTCTGCAAATTTGTAGAAAAAGACCTGAGGCGTCGGATATGGGACTAAGTAAGTAAATATAAAACAGATATGTATGTAGCAAATATTTTTTTGTCTTATTTCTACCTTATTTAGATAAATAAACGAGTGAATATTGGTGGATTAGTATTTTTAATTTCTTATTGAAAGGATGGAATCTTTCTTTTAAAATATTTCTTTAATAGCTTTTCTTTATTATGAATTTATATTTTTGTTATCTTACTGAACATTGCACGTCGAATAAAATAACTTCATGAAATCTGCTCTTAGCTTCACATACAGCCTGAGAACCTAGTGTTAAGACACACCGTTCTCATTCAGACACTTCCGTTCCCCACTCTCCACCGAATTCTCGAGCCATTGTATGTTGAGAACATAACTGAACACCACAATTTGCGATTTTAACAGAACAAAAAAAAAATAATTATGAAATATTTAATTTCTCTAAGTGGAAGTCAAACCCCTAACCGTCGCGTTGACAGCCGCACGTTTGTGGCTTACATCACGACGACCTTATTTATTTTAGTAAAGAAATAATAATAATTCATCACTTTAATAAGCAGTAATATCACAATCCTAGTACCATCTCGTATCTACAAAGACTAGTAAAGTACCTACATATAAAATAATACTATATTACATTCTAAATGTGTCACGCTGTAACAATTTGTTCCGCGCACTCGTATCGTCGCTACAGTTTTACGCTATGATTAATAACAGGGAACGAAATTACATTCCACTTTCATAAAATGGGATTATATTATTTCATATAGAATTCCTTTTTTAAAATGCTTTTATAAGTACAAATTTTAAGTTATTAACTGTGTAATAAAATGAAATGTATGAATTTGAACCATTTGTCTATTATAATTTTGTCAATTATTTGTATTGTAACTGGAAAGCCAAAAATATAAAAAATGCATATAAAACTTTTTTTTACATTTTTAAAGTGTTAATTCAAACTTATGAAAAAAAACTTATTTAGAAAACGTACCAGAACTCCAGGAGGTGTTGGTTCGAGTCCCGTTACGTTCAAGTTTTTATACGTTTTCTAAATAAGTAGCACATAAAACTCATTAAAAAATGTTAACTTGCCTTACATAATTTTTAGATTTTTTACTTATGATATTGCAACAAAGTAGAAATATTTTGAATACGTTTGAAAAAATGTACGCAACTGAAATTGATCTCGCGCTGTTGAATAAATATCATCCAATCGTTCTATCCAAAAGTTATATATAAGACCCATATAGGTCCAACTACGTTATTTTTTTTATATCTATTCTAAAATAGTATTTTTTCCTCAGTGTAGAATAGTCATTTTAACAGCGTGACAATTTTTTTTCTGACGTGTCAAGGCTAAGTCATTTAACAATAATCAGTTCAGTGACATGTCACTGAAGGGGTGTCTATATCAACACCCGCGCACAAATAATTTAGTTTCGTAGTTTTTTTTAATTTGAAACACCATGAAAACACTATCAGTTTGTGAACACGTGCTTTATTTGGTATTAAAGGGTGAAATTGTTTTTTTAGCTTCACGCTATATCACGCAAGTATCAAGACCCTCTGTTCCTCACTTTCTCCGAGAACATTATCAGAATATATCATTCCGAAATTATCAGGAAAATAAATTGAGGCCATTCGTGGCGCAGAGGCACAAAGTGTGACTGTAAAATCGACTGGTTGTGGGTTCGATCCCCACTCGAGAAAGTCAAGTATTTATTTACATTTATATTTTCATTTCTTCGCTCTGGTGTCGAGGCAAAGCGCGACGTTGAGCTCTATTATAATTCGGCGGAAAGTGGGGAACGGAGTGTCCTAACATTAGGTTCCCTCTGCCTACCCTGCTGTGTACGGGATACAGCGTGAAGCTGATTTATTTCTTTCCTCTCAGTGGGAATGGAACTCACAACTGTCGCATTTACAGATCCGTAGTGCCGCTGCGCCACGACGGTCTCAAATCAGTTTGTAAATTTATAGTTTATTTGATGTTAAAGGTTAAAATTGTGTTATGGGTGATGTAGAATGTCATGTGATATGAATGTTGTAAAACAACGGTTATGGATTTAATTCGTAGTCGAGAGAATGAATGAGAGTTATTTTATTTGTATTCCTGCTGATTGGATTTATATCCGAGATCATTTTGAATGTACGTTCCATATAGGAAATCGAACATATATCCAGTGTTTACGTGTTTACACTTTGGATGTATGATCGTCGTTTCTCTTTATCACTATTTATATTTGAATATTTTAGCGGTACTTTATCTCAGATAAATAAATTTAAATAAAAATAAAAATCAGCTTCACGCACACAGCAGGGTAGGCAGAGGGAACCTAGTGTTAAGACACTCCGTTCCCCACTTCCCACCAAGTTCTAGAGGTTGATTACGTGTTGAGTGGCGGAACTTAACGCCGCGGTTTGCCTCGACATCAGAGCGAAGAAATGAAAATATAAATGTAAGAAAATATTTATTTTCTTCTCTTCGAGTGGGGATTGAACCCACAACCAGTCGATTTTACAGTCACACTTCGTGCCACTGCGCCATTACTACTAATAAATTTAAATACAATTCTTAATACATACAAAATGTGGGATATATTCTTAATGAGAAATTCCTTACCTCCTCCTATTATATAGACAAAGTATGCTAAAGAATGCAAATAAAGTTACCTCAACGAAAATTGTACACCGCACATTTACATAGCTTGGGAACAAGTTGGAAAAAAATATTCTTTTCTTATTTTTTCCTTAAAAGAATTTATTAATTTATAAGCGTTTGTTGTTTCAAAGGTTAACCACTTAAAGTTATAGAATGTTTTTAGCTACCATTTTCTATGAATATCGTTCTATTATATGAGAAAAAAGCTTTGTGTTATTGTTTTTTTTTATATACTTATAGAAGTGTCAAAAATCTATATATATAAACCTCTCCTTTAAGACAGATAACTTAACCACTGGACTCGAAAAGTTTGAAATTTGTTATGTAGGTAAGTTAGGAAATGTAAGAGAGCACTAAGAGAAGATTTTCGGAAATTCCTACAAGAACTTAAAATACGCGATTTTCTATTTTAGTCTATTATGTGTATGAAGAAGCGCCGTGTACTATAATACAAAAAAAAAACAAAGTTGTTAAGTAAAGCCAAGATAGTGAAGGTTAGCCTAATATAATCGTACTTATAATTTTAGCTAAATAACCTAGTGTTAAGACATTCTTGACTCATATCCACTGCCGTACAAATATAATGTTTAATTATAAATAAGACTAAAACTAAATTAATTCACTTAGACATTTTTAGTAACCAAGAACGTCATCAAAATTAACTGAATCCCGCATAAAGAAGAATCTTCTACTCTTCAAGCTAGTGTCAAGAATCTCCGATCCGTACGCACCGCCACCATTTCGATTAACATAGCGTATTGAGTGGAGGAATTCACGGCTGCCCTTTGTCTTATTGCCAGAGCAAGGAAATTACATCAATTCAAGTGGGAATCGAATATACGACCTTTGTGTTTACAGTCAGATGCTGCGCCACAAGAACTTCATCTATTTTATAGGCCTATTATAAAATAGATATCGCCACATCTATATATCATAAATATTAATATTTTACTCTTAAAACCGTTAAGTAAAATACTAATACACATTTTCATTGAAAAAGAAAACAACAAATTATTATTCCTTTGACCGTAATAGCTTTATAAAAGAAAATCGTCAATACTTTGCTTACTAAATAGAGTATTGATTTCAAAATATTTTAATTACAATATACAAGTAGTACTCAATATAAGTGTTTTTAATTGAACTATAGAATAACTAACTACTAATAGAATAATGTAAACAAAAGAGTAAAAGAAACAAAAGCTCAGCAAAAAGCTCAGGTAAAAAAATTACAAAGGTTTAATGTGACATTGACAGTAAGTTTAACGTTATGTTATTGGCACAATGGGATTGCGGTTGTTTAAAGTAAGAGGGGTGTTGTGCAAGAAAAGTGTTATAAGATATAAGCAATAAGCGATTTAAATATACAATAGATTTTTTTTGGCTTCACGTTGAATCCCGCTCGTAGCAATGGGCAAACGCAACAGGTTATGAGTTCGATTTCCACTCGAGGAAATGAAATATTTAATATCTTTATTTCGTCGCTTTGGTCTCGAGGCAAAGCAGGGTGTTGAGTTAAGTTAGTCAACACGCAATGCCCTCAAAATTTGGTTTAAAATTTGAAACGGAAGTATCCTAATCGGAACGGAGTATCTTGTCTAGGTTCCCAGGTCCCGTCTTCCCACTGTGGTATGTGGTAAAAAAAATATTTATCCCAACACACATAATGCCTGGTAATTTAACATTAAATAAAGTCTTTCCTTTGTACCATACTCTACGAGTTTGTCAAAATCTTCAAGACCACTCTGGTTTGACAATCAATTGGACAAGCAATTAGGGCGTCAAGAGGCTGAGAGCATGGGAATTTTAGGTTTCTTTGGTTCAATAATATACCTCTACGGCGTATGGTTTCATGGTCAATTGATTGAAGACTTAAGAAATATTATTAATTTTATTAAAAGTATTTTGTAGCGTTTTTTATTCTCTAAATACTATTTAGTAAAATGTAATATATATATATATATATATATATATATATATATATATATATATATATATATATATATATATATATATATATATATATATATATATATATATATATATATATATATATATATATATATATATAACCTAATATAATATACCTCTACGGCGTATGGTTTCATGGTCAATTGATTGAAAACTTAAGAAATATTATTAATTTTATTAAAAGTATTTTGTAGCGTTTTTTAATACTCAAAATACTATTTAGTAAAATGTAATATATATATATATATATATATATATATATATATATATATATATATATATATATAAGTTTTAATTATTCCAACCTACCAATTATAACCATTTCAAGGCGTGAGAATAAGAAAAATGTAATGGAAATTCAATGTACAAAAAATGTTCCATTCTTTTTGTTGTATTAATAAATATCGTGTGATGAGTGGCGGTCCAAGGAATACTTAAGAGGGAAATATAGAAAAAAAAGCCAATTTCGACCCTATAATCATCAATAAAATACATTCCAACCGTGCCAAGTTAGCTTTAATTTTACCTTTGCAAATAGACGGTTCACGATAACAATTAAAATTTAATGAAAACAAGCTAAAGTTGGATGATTGGGTTACTTCGAGCAAATTAGTTAACTGCCAATAATTTCAGACAGCCTTTTGTCAGAATCAATAGAATCTCTTAAAATATTTATAGGAATTTTCGTTTCTCTTCCAAAAAATGCATAGAATAATAAAACGAAGAAGTTATTTAAGTAAGTACAATAAAAAAGGCGTCATAGCGCAGTGCAAAGACGAATGACTGTAATCGAGACGGTCGCAAGCTCGAGTCCCACACGATATAATAAATTATTTTCTTCTCCTCCATCCTCCTTCGTTGATTTACGCCACTCAATACTAACACTCGAAAATTGGGCGGTGTGTGGGAAGCGGGATGTCCCCTGCGTTTCCTGTATTATGCTATTTTACTTTTCCATTTATATTAGACGAGGCCCTCCCTGATGGCGCAAGGGCACAAGCGTACGACTTTAACCGCGATGGTCGTAGTACGCTATGATACATGGTTTTCATTTCTTCGCCCTGGCAACGAGACAGGCGAATCGTGACGCAGAGGTACAAGTGTGCGACTGTGAACGCGACTGGTAGGAGTGGGTTCGATCTCCACTCTAGGAATATTTATTTCATTTTTATATTTTTATTTTATATTTTTATTTTTATTTTTTCGCTCGCTCGCTTTCACGTCGAGGCAAGTTGAGTTCCGCCACTCAACACTCAAAATCATGAGAATTCGGCAGAAAGTGGAGAGCGCAAGCGTCTTAATGGTAACGGAATGTTTTAACACTAGGTTGTCAAGCTTTCTCTCCTATAGAAAGCTCAGTGTTATTAGAGAAACTACGTTAAACTCCGTCATAAAAAATGGATAACATTTCATAATAAACTGTTCAACTAGTTTCAATTCTATACCGCAGAACGTAGTGTCTTAATACCAAATTCTTTCTGCCTACACCTATATGCGTTAAAATATGCGTTAAAAATTCTTTTACCCGCATAACAGGGTAAGTAAGGTGAACCTAGTGTTCAGAAACTCCATTCCCGACGCCTTCTACTCAATGGAATTGAATAAAAAAACTGAAGTTTATATTAAATATTATACAAAACATTCCTTAAATTACCTAAGTAAAATCGAATGGACCCATCATATTAAATCGCACAATACTCTACCTGTTCCACAATGGCTATACTAATTGCTGCTATAAGCTAATTAGCAATCATAGCTATCCTCTGCTATACCTACATTATGTATGCACGGCACGTACATACAAGGGGTGGGGATTCGATTCTCAATAGAAGCAACGTGCTTTATTAGTTTTTGTGAACAGATATAAGTGTTGTATTATTATTTATTTGTTAGAATATTATTAATTAAAATGATTCTATTTCTGTGAATTTATTGACAAAGTACAATAGTGTCCCAATTTACTTTATATTTGTTGGTTTAAGACACTCCATTCGATTGCAGTTTTCGAGACATTACATGTTGAGTGGCGGAACTTAACGCCGGGTTCTTGTCTGGTGACTAGAGCGGAAAATTGAGACTAATTCATTCTTTCAAGTGAACGGAACGCATAACCGTCGTCGTGTTTATAGTCGTTCGCCGTGCCGGAGTACCAAGACGGCCAATTCTATTTTTATAATACAAAAATTTGCTTATTAAAGTATAGCAAAATACCTTTACTGTAATTTTGGTTTTAGTATATTTTAATTTATTACTTATAGAGAAAACAGAAGGTCCTGGCGATTCGATTTCTTTTTCTTGGAAAAAGTTCGGTAAAATTTTATAGGCATCTACTTTTTGCTAGGTAAGAGCCAACAAGTGCAGATGAAAAAATATTAATATGTTTTATATATTCTTTTATTTTTTGCCTTTACGGTGTATCCCACATATACCAGGGTTGGCAGCCTAGAAACATAGTGTTAATACACTTTCTTTGTCATTAAGACACTTTCGTTCCACACTTTCCGTTTCCACTTAAGGCATTACGTGTTGAGCAGCAAAACTCAACGCCGCGCTTTCCCTCATTGCCAGAGTAAAGTAATGAAAATATTTAATACTTTACCCCCGATTGGGAACTGAACCCACAACCGTGGCATTTACAGTTGCACGGTTATGCTCCTGCGCCCCGACAGCCTCAATCATCGTATATAACAATAAAATCACTTTTACATCTCTTTAACGTTTAATAACTGCCTAAAACTCTATGTAAATTAAATACCTATATAAGGTATACACTTGTTACGTTACAATAAAAAAAAAATGCTTTAACATAAAATGTAACAAAAAAACTAATAAATCAACAGTTCGGAGGTGTTCAGAACAATACCCAAAATCTTTGGCTATACATTTTTAAAATACTACACTATCAATTTCTAATCTTCTACAATACAATGTATTACTATAGAATACAATACAATACACTACAATACAATGTATATAATACAAAACCTCATACAAAAATTCATTCATTGATTTAGTATGAATGAAGCACGGCCAGACAGTGAGGCGTCGAAGAATTCCATATATTTGTGAATGAAATGACTTTCGCAGGTGGTCATTACACCTCTATAGGCATTTCCGCTTCGCCTTTTGTCATTATAGAAGTTTGCCACTTCAAGTAATTGTGTTTTAATATGTTTAAAAATTTAAAACGTAAGGTAAATTGGATTTTAAAGATTGGTTGTTAAGTTAGTTTAGGTTTGTATTGTTGTGGCATAGCGGATGTTGTATGTACAAAGCCAGAAATCTTATTAAATTAATTTATTTTTCTCTGGTATAGATACTGTTATTTTAAAAGTATATTAATCTTTTTTTACTTGTTGTTTGAGGCCATCGTCGTGGCGCTTCACAATATCTGACTGTAAACGTGACCGTGGTGGGTTCTATTACCTGCTAAAGAATTATTTTTGTTTCTTCACTCATGTAACAAAACAAACCGCATCGTTGAAGCCTGTTACTAAGCACACAATACATCGAATATGGGATAAAATTAGGGTACGGAGTGTCTGGACTCTAGGTTCCCTCTCCCAACACTGCAGCCTGCTATATGAGGGATGCAGCAGTTTAATTTAATTTGTTGTTATTTTTCATTAATCTATAATGAGTAGGTATATAAACAGAATTTTGACATTTTAATGTTGCATTATAAGTTCAGTCGTAGTAAGTAAATTAAAATATTTTTATATACTACATTTATTAATTGCACTTATAACTTTTTTTTTGCACACCGTGCATAGCAGACACTCTGTTCCCCATTTTCCTCTGAAATAAGATTTTGAGGTATTGTTTGTTAACTAGCGGAACTCAACGCCGCCAAATAAAAATATAAAATATTTCATTCTCCTGAGTGAGGATCGAGCCCAAAAACATTACGTCTAAAATCATACGTTTTGTCATCGGGCCACGCCAGCCTGTAATTTTGATATTTCAAAAGTGCTTGCAAAAGTTAAGTTAAATTATTAATTGAAATGTAGCAAGAAATTGAAATTTTAAATAGACAAAGTAAAGAGTTCACTATTGCCTCCGAGTTCTCTTTTTCTGCGCTGCTAGATTACTTTGGCACATTAAAATTTTACATATTCGTTATTTAATTTGAATCAACATCAAAGCTTGACCTGGCTTTTAAAACGTAAAATTTGTATGTAACTTCTTGAGCTTGAGTTTGTTGTGTGGAGGAACTCAACGCCACGCATTGTCTTGTAAGCACAGCGAGGAAATGAAAACACTGAGTATTTAATTACCCCGATTGCGAATCGAACCCACAACCTGTCGCGCTTATAGTCGCACGCTCGTGCTTCTGCGCCAGGACTGGCCTCTAATAATCAATAGTAATATTGAATTGAATAATTGAATACAAGGCTTTGCCTAGTCATATATTTTATATTTAAATTTTAAATTATTTTAAATCATTTTTATATACCTTGTCCCATAAATGGTTTTGGTAACTTTTGGAAAACGAACTAGGAGTGATCGGCTTGTTTTTATTATTTGTACTAATATCACGTCTATTAGATTCCTTTACTTTAAACAATTGTGAATTATTTGCTACTTACAAAAGTGCAGTGACGAGTTTTACAACATGACAACATTTTTTTTAATAAAAAAAATGGCGAAACGACTCTACTATCTTACTTACATTTTTTATTGTTAAAAATCGGGCGAAGCCAAAAATGATCACGAACTATACGACCGAACAATGGATAGAAAATAACAATATAAAGCAAATATTACCTATCTTATACATTTTTTTCTCTAATTTAGACTCTATACAGTGTATATTTCAACTTTTTTTTCTGGGATTCGAACCCATAATAGGGAAAGGGTTGCTGATATGAGGGAGTATTGAATACCCAGGTGTGTCATGTTGATACATCAAATGATTACGAGATAATAGTGAATCTGTCGTGAAACATTATAAAGTTCGATCAGCTATAATAATTTAGTAAACAGATAGTTTGAGACCGTTGTGCCACTACGGTACAGTGTCTGACTCTAAACGCGACGGTTGTTGATTCAATTCCCAAGACGGAGAATAAGTTATTTAGATTTTCTTGCTCTGGCGTTGAGTTCCGTCACTTAACACGCAATATGTTAGGAAAAAAGCGTAAAGTATTTTTTTTTACAATTTAGATTTGAATGTGTTTTAAAATTATATATTTTTAACTATTCATTAAGGTATATATATATATATTTTTTATTTTCAAGTACCCATTAGGGTGCCTACATATCTAATATGATTGTTACTATACTCTGGTATAACTTAATATTATTTAGATATTATTTCTTCATTTTGCAAGCTTTTGCAAGCATTAGTGCTTTATATATTGTACATCTAAGTATACTAACGCATATATTCAAATATTAAAACGAAAGTAATTGAATACTTATAAAGCTAATCATAATTTACTATTGTTTTCTATGAAATAATTTTCTATTTTCACTTAACAAGCTGAGTAAATGCCAAAAGGGGTTGGTTAAGTTGACGGAAGATTTACAAAACTATTATTAATTTATATTGTCTGATTTTGCCAGCACTTTTCTTTTCACATGATTTTTTTTCTTTTTCGCTATATAGAGATAGCTTTTGTTACAGTTGTTCACTTTTTATCACTTTAAATACTCTAGAAATATTTTGAAAATATGCTCCTCGAAATGAATTTAGACCTCCGATTAATAAAGTATTAGATACAATATATGACACTAGCGGCCCGCCCGCGGCTTCGCCCGCTATGCGAACACGGCGTGATGATTAAAAATAATCTACTTCATACTTGTGGCTTTAAATGAAAAGTTTTTATTCAATATACGGCTTCATCCTTACTGACTTATAAAGACATCATGTAACAAATTCTTGAATTAATATGAAAACCAGTTGTATGCAGAGATTTAAATATGGTACAGCACAGCATCCCATCCCATATCACTTAACGTTCAACCGTATAGTTACTTTCAACTTGCACTTAAATTATTCTTGACATGATAATAACATGAATTGATTCACAATTACTAATATAACAATATTATTCACCCTTTTAATATTTCATAAACTAGTTCTTTAATAAGGGTAGCTAAGGGCGGGGCCAGTGCTCCCACCCTTCTATTTCTTTGAACGAGTATCAAAATCACGTGTACAGCATACGGCTCATATTATAGGGTATTCATACCTAATTAATGTTCAGTTGTAATGATGGATTTAAGCGTTTTGATATTTTATTTCTAAAATTTTATTATTTTTAGAAATAATACTAGAATGTATATGATCCGAATTATTAATGACGTTTATGACAATAATGTTTATAAAACGGAAGTTAGCTTTTTTATTATCTTTTAAGATTTTAAAAAAACCAGCATTTGCTAAAATCTAAATTAATAATTTATCCAGTATAAACTATTTATTTTAATTCTATATTATTATACTTCACCAAAAAACCAAGTATCCAGCTTTGATACATCAGTCGAACTAAACAGATACCAAATCGAGTTTAATGAGACAGATATTAGGGATGTTAGGAACCCATACAAAATTATTCATAGCTACTAAAATGTTCCATTCATAAGAATACAGTTTTTTTTTCTTTACTAACACTGGGGCTGACGGCTCGCCGACAAAAGGGTGGGACGGGCCAAATAATTGCCAAAACGCTTCGAGTGAGGCCATTGTGTTTATTTACAATAGGGTGCTCTAAGTGGGGGTAGTTTTTATAATTGTTACTTTAGGAGATCTCACCCTGCTTAATCAGTCACAAGGCAAACGCCACAGTGAGAAGTTCTCAACATGTCCCGATCATTTTTGGTAGACGCGTTAATAAGTGAAACGAAAGATTGCAAAAATGCTGAAATGACAAGTGATCCGATGCAAACATACACGAACCTTATGAGCCATCATATGGATGTTAGGCCAAAATTTCTTCCGTACCCTTACCCAGGAAGCTTGAACAATTTGCTTAGTCTGGGGCTGCAGCATCAACAACGTGCTCCAGATTTGTTCAGACCGTTTTTGGAACATCTAAATTTTCGATACCCACTCATTCATCAACTGCCTCGTCAACCAGTGTATGAACCGATACAAGGCGATACTCATCAATTCGAAAGTTACGTGAAATCTGAAGAACAAGAAGCTTTTGTTAGACGAAGAAAGAAATCGGTGTCACCATACTTACACCATCCATACAAATCTGCAGCTACATCGCCTTCTAAGAGTCAAGGTCAGAGATCACCATCATTGTCAAGTGAAAGCAGAAATGGCACTCCAAGCCCACCTCTGGCCCATCAAGAAGAACTACTTCCTGGATACTCAAAGGACTTAAAACGTTTACCTCTTAAAGAAGATTCTAGCAAGCGCATTCGCACTGCCTTTACAGGCACTCAACTATTGGAGCTTGAAAGAGAATTTTCTACGAACATGTATTTGTCTAGACTGAGAAGAATTGAAATCGCTTCAAGGCTAAAACTTTCAGAGAAGCAAGTAAAAATTTGGTTCCAAAACCGCCGTGTTAAATTGAAGAAAGAGGAAAGCCCAATAACTAGTGATGGAAGAACCAAGAAATGTTGTTGCTCGAAGGCGTCCTGCTCGAAAAATAATTCAGCGTCTTGTGAAAACGACCAAGAACAAATAGACGTAGTTAGTGATAATGACAATAATTTTGAAGTACAAAATCTGTCACGATACTCTTGAGATGCATTCCTTATTTATAATATACTTCCAAAATTACTTTTTGGTAAACTTTATAGAACAAAAAGTATTTGTATTATTAAATCGATAATATTTGTATTTTGAAAAAAAAATGGCTCATTTATTGTTATAATGACGTAATTCCATTTTTATATATCTTAAAAATCAATACGTTAATGTAAGTTAATGTATTTTTATTGAATGTGTTATGCTATTTAACAAACTTTGATTGCATTTACTGCAATTTTTTAAATAGTACAAATACCTTATTGTTGAATGCATGAAATGAAATGGGTGAAATAATTTATTTCGTAATTTTGGTAAAAAATGTAAATACAGATAATTTATAAAAGATAAAATGTATATAAAATTAATGATGACAAAAATATATTTTCATAATAATCGCTTGTTAGCAATAAATAAAAATTCTACGATTTATAATCTCTTGTTTGATTTCTCTATGGAATGTCGGAGGAGCGGTGGCGAATTTTTGAAGGGTACCAAATTGAATGTCATTACAAATTTTATTAGGGGATTTGGAATTTCGAGATCTCATTGACATACCTATTGACAATACACCCTTTGTGATCGTCAAAAATTCTATTATTCATCTATCTAGCGAATATGAATATTCTGAAGATATTCCAAATTAAAAATTTACTAATAACCATTAGGTAGGTATACATTTTTTATTTTTTTTTTAGCTTCACGCTATATCCCGCATAAAACAGGGCAGACGAAACCTAAGAATCTAGTGTAATGACACCCCGTTCTCGTTAAAACACTTTCATATCCTACTTTCCGCCGAATGCTTGAGGCACTGTGTTGAGTGATGGAACTCAACGCCGCACTTTGCCTTGTTACCAGAGCGAAGAAATAGAAATATTAAATATTTCATGAGCCCTACGAGTGCCCTCTAGTAGATAAGTAGGTATATTAATGAACATTTCATTCATTTACTAATATGGACTGAATATCATATAAGGACAATATAGTCATTATCATTAATCTTATAGTAATTATTTTTTCTTTTTTTTTTACATATTTTCGCAATAGACTGGAATAGGCGCGGCATCATAATCAGTATATTTAGTGAAATAAATAAATAATATCAGGCTAGTCATGGCGCAGGGGCACAAGTGTGTGACTGGTTAGATCCCCATTTGCAGAAATCAATTATTTATTTAAATATATATTTTCATTTCTTCACTCTTTTGAGGCAAAGCGTGGCGTTGAGTTCCACCTCCCAATACGCTATGCTTCCAGAAATCGGCGGAAAATGGGGAATGGAGTATCTTAACATAGGTTGTCTCTGCCTACTTTACTGTGTGCGGAATACAGTGTGAAGTTGATATATAAATATATAATAATATTAATTTCATTGGGCAATTGGGAATTGGGTGGAAAATGGGAAAAACCGGGTCTAAACATTAGGTTAAGTTTCTTCTCTCTATACTACTATATACATGCGAGTTGCTTATTACTTGTCTAATTCATGTTAATCAAAAATTTAAACTTTTTTACTATATAACTTTATTAAGCAAATTCTTATACTTTTATAAAATATAACTTTTATTATGTATGTATATGTTAAATATTAAATTTGAAAGGTATCAAGACATTCCGATTTCCATATACCTCCCGAAGAGACATGTATTTTTCAGCGCGTGTATTAGTATTCTATTTTAAGTAACTAAATAATAATTTTGCTTTTTCTGCGTGGGACTTCATTAATGAAATATTAAATTGCGAATATAACAAACAATCTGAGATAATTTGGTATTCAGCAGAAGTATATTGGAGAAATGTTTTTTACTTTGACTTTTTAATATTAATGATGTCGTCGTGTTGTATCAATGGAGTAGCTAACGTGATGGTAGTAGATTCGATTCTTTTTAAAAAATGTATCGTAAATAAATAATCAGCTTCAGCTTCACGGACACAGCAGGGTAAGCACCAGCAGCAGCAGGGAACCTAGTGTTAAGACACTCCGTTCGCCACTTTATGCCGAATTCTGGAGGCATTGCGTGTTGAGTGGCAGAACTCAACGCCGCACTTTGCCTCGACACCAGAGCGAAGAAATGGAAATATAAATTTAAATAAATATTTCATCTCCTCGAGTGGGAATCGAACCTACAACCAGTCGGTTTTACAGTTACATTTTGTGCCGCAGCGCCACGACTGGCCTCAAAAAAATAATCAGTTTTTGAATAGTTGAATTATTAAGATTTCTATATTTTATATAGAATTATGAATATATAATACAAATGGAAATAACTAAAAGTTGTGTAAGACACGTAACATATGTATATTAAGTATCCGAGGTAACTCTGACCGCAGTTACATTGAATTACATCGAAACGATTGAAGTTTTTATAGTTCCTGAAATTAGCGCGCTTAAACAAAACATAAAAACTTATCACTTTTAAAGTATCAGTACAGATCGTTTTTACACAATTTACTACTAAGATATAGACTTATTTTTTATTACAAACCGAATCCACAATAATTATGCACAGGTAGACATTTTCTACCCGCGTAAAAGTATATTTATAACATTTAATATTATAATCGAGTTCCAAATTTGAATATTACAGTGTCATTCAATTATAAAATCAAAAATAAAACGTAAGCTAAGCCCCACAAGCTCCCACGAGGGTGTATTTGCCGGCTACCATCATCCATCCAAAATCAAATAAAGTAATTATTTGCCGAAACCATTTATTATCTATGGGAGGACGCGTGCATCTGAATATGGACAAAATTTGATGTGCATTCTATAAAAATATTAAGAACTCTATCATTATTAAAATAAGAATCAAAATCAGTTCAATTATAGACAAATATAACTTTGTTTTATATTCGAACTTTACTCTCTTACTAATCTATAGTATATTTATTTACCGTTGGTAATATAAAATTTGTCTATATTACAATGTAATAAAGTTCAAAATTGTTAAAGCTTACGTCTTAGAGCTTTTAGAGCTTTCCAGCGAAAGTTGTATAGCGCCACGCGGCACTACAACGGTATCTATTTGAACTGGGAAACCATTTAGAATTTGTTTTTCATCATTTCTTCTTTACGTTTGAGCTGTCATTAAGTGTGTTCAATTGTTGATCTGATTTATTTGTATTAGTACTCTGTCGGTAGCTGAGTGGGGTGGGAAGTTATTATTTGTTTATAATTTGCGTCATTTAATTTGGTAATGATCATTATCTATCTATATATTTTCGCGGATTCACACGTTTTTTCCTTATAGCATTGTAGAGGGAATCTAGTGTTCGGAATATTCGTTTTCTACAGCTTTACGCCCAGTTTTCAGACTTAGTGTGTTGAGTAGCGGAACTCAATGCTGTAATCGATTTGTTATCTATGTATTCATTATTAAGTAAGTAACAGTTGAAACTACGGGCTGTAGAAAGCTGAAGTTTGGCATGTAGATTTCTTGGAGAGTTAGGGTAGCATTAAGGGAAGATATCATAAAATTTCAATTTTAAAATAACAAAATACACAAATACTGATGAGCTGTGACTGCGACTTGCGATCTTGTGACCACAGGAGTAGGCTTAAGGAGTAAGAGCAGCTTAATATAGCAAATTACCTCAAATTAATAATATACCGTTTGCCGTTGCCATAGCACGTTTGCTATAGTATATTACAGATTATTATTATCATCGCAAAATATATCAAGTTTCGGGCTATGACTATGGTAAGAAAAAAATAATGATGTATAGATGAATTGATTGTTCTCGAGTCTAATAATGTATTGTTCGTAATAAATACACATGTTAGATAGATTTCGGCATCTTTTATAAATTCTGGATATTTCTTTTGTTTAAGTACTGTAATAACCTTTAATTTTTCATTCATTTCACGCAAAATTTCCTAATTCCTCGCTTCGAATGGTAATCGAACACATTGCCATCGCTTTAACAGTAAGACGCTGCCCCACCGCGCCAGAACTACCTCAATACAAGTTAAATCAAACAACCGAAATAGTTACATTATTTAATCTGTTATTAAAATAAGTAACCAAGCTGTTGATTCAACTAATACAATACAAGAGCATAATTTCATTGCAACAACAAATAAAACCAACCCTTGTTACGCTTCTTCTAATTATTTGCAACACAATTAAATTTGGGGGTTGAAAGAATTGTATGAAATTCAACCCTAGTTTAATATTAATAGGGGTCGTCGTACCACTAAAATCTACCCCATAATAAATCCACTATCATGCTGACAACCGTATGTTTTGTCACTGCTAATAGGTCACGGCTATCAAAGCGTATGTCACCAGTTCAAATAAGTATGTTGTTTAATTTTTGACCCTAAAACTATGTGTTTAAAATGTTTTTTTCATCACGTTTAACATTGTCAGTTAAGTCAGTTCGATTGTCAGTAGATGTTGTTAGTCAATTGTAAGTATACGAAATTGATTCTTAAGCATTCGGTTATACAGCAGTTATTTTGCTTATTTCAATTTCTAAAAAATCTAGTATTGAAGATGTAAAATTAAGATTATTTCAATTTAGACTATATTTGTTTGTTTTAAAGCTTATTTTAACGTGATTGTAGTTTAAGGACTTACGCTCTTTTAACGCAATATCTCAGTAGTACAATACAATGCAATATCATTTGCTAGTGGAACGAATGGATCGGGTTTGATCCTTGATAAATGGAAATTTAAATTTTGTTTGAAAAGTGTATTTGAAAAGTTTGCAACGGGATTCGTTCCGGACAGTCGTTCCGTTAAATTCGCTACAAGCTGTTATGATGAATGCGAAATCAGAAATTTAAATTTTATGTTAATCATTAGTTTTTGGAACTATCGTTATTATTACCATATTTGGTAAATGTCGTTGTCATTCAATTATTTTTAGCGACGTCATCGGTGAGAATTATGTATATTTTTTGTTAGCTTTTCGTTGTATCCGGCAGTTCTAATTTTCCACATCCTTCTCAAGATATCGCGTGTTCAGTGGCAAAACTCAATACCCCGTTTATTTTGTTATAAGAATAAGAAAACTAAACCACTAAAAATAATTGGTTGATTGTAATTATAATAATAACAACCTATGAGTGAAGGTGGGTTGTGAATTTTAATTTTGGAATGTTCATTTGGCAATCTATATTCAATTCGGTCCATATATTGTATATATTGAAAATATTTTAATATATTTAAATTATTTTTATTTCCTAATTACATTGTTTTGCTCAACTCGCAATGTCTTGGAAAATGCTTAAAATTGAAGCAAGGAATGTCTTAACACTAAGTTATCTTTGAATATCCTGCAATATGCGGGATAGTGCGATAAGCTGCTTCACCTTGATGGCTACCCATATTAACACCCATGTATTATAGTCTCACAACATTAGGAAAATATGAGAAAACTACTTCGCGTCTGCATCAATCTCTGTTACCACAATTATGACTTATTAATGTTTTTTTTTTGTATTTCTTATTTTTTTATGAAAACATTTTTTTATTTATTTTTTACATTATCTTTTATATACATATATAGTATAAAATAACCAATGTACTTTTCAATCTTTCAAACTACCCGCGAAAGTTTTTTTTTATAGCTTTACGCTGTATCACACAGTTGGCAAAGGGAACCTGGAAACCTAATGTTAAAACACTCCGTTGCCTATTAAATACTACCGTTTCAATTTTTTTGCTGAATTCTTGAGTCATTGCGTGTTTAGTCGCGGAATTCCATGCCTCGCTTTATCTCGTTATTAGAGCAAGGATAAAATATATTAAATATTTCATTCAAAATTCAAAATTATTAAAAAAACTGAAGTATCGAAAAATTACAATATGACGTGGGCGTAGCCGGGAGATACACTATAGCAAGTATAAAATATTTAAAAATAACTTTTCAATTCAATATATTTACATAGTTTCAAGTTTCTAGTGTAGAAACTAAACTTGAAACCGAAAACAGCAACGTAAACTAACAAAACTACTTCATATCATAACATTTCATTAAAATTCATTATTTATTTTGTATGAAATAGCTTTAGAGAAAGAAACATTAGTTTAAATTATTTTGACACGTGTATGACTTTAAGCGCGGGTTACATTGAGTCCAAATCAAAACTTTATGGCATTTATAATTGAGGTAGAGTCCAAGAGTATCATCCATATTATTAGAATCTGTTTACAGTGCTCCAGTGGAAACTTGAAAGAGTTATCTTAGATCTCTGTACTGACGGATGTAGGTAGTTCATAATATTCGCGAAAATTTGTCAAGTGCATGTAGGAATTGCCTATTGGGAGTTCCTTATCAATTTCAGAATTGTAGGTCAACGGAAACTACAATTTATAAAAGTTCCGACACTTAAGTTTTATGTCTTATGCACTCATTTCGTATCAAACTATATAAATTTATAATATTTTTTTTACGGTAATATTAATATAAATTTCTATTATTAGAATATTTTCCTTTGTTTTAAATTCGCATATTATATATTCATATTTGGCGGTCAATGGGACGGTCTATATGTTTTGATTACTCGGCGAAAATTGACCAATTTAGAATTGCGAATTTACACACCTATTTTATATGTTTTTTATCTTCCTCTCTGTTTCCTGGACTTATCTTTGCCTACTCAGGCAAAAAGATATCTGAGAAATTAGTCGTAAGATACACCGTTCCCATTAAGACATTTTCGCTCTCAACGTATGAAATGAACTATAAATATTTAAATATACTATAACAAAAACGTGTACAAAATACACAAAAAGATGAACAAAGTATATAAAATATACAAACCTAATATTTTGATTGCGGTAACATGGAATTAATGTTTATGTACTCCAAGGGATCGTAGACCTGGAGATTTGATATTAGTTTTAGCTTGATACGCTATATACGATATATGTGTTATTGAGATAAATACTCTTGACAGACGGACATCAGAATAATCCTTTAAGGGTTCCTTTTCTTAAATACGGAACTTTAAAAACCTCACACCGCTCCTCCTTGATCATCACCTACCGGGGCTACGGTTGCCAAGGGATTCCACCTTGAATACTGGTGGAGAAGCAGAAAGAGCCTAGTGTTAGTATCCTAACACTAGATCCCATCTGCTTCGCATTCTCTATTTCCCGTCCGATTTCAATACATTGCATACTGAGGGGCGTAGCTAAATGCGACCCTTTGCCATGAAAAGTCCCATACAAACCTTAAAAAACCCAATTTAAACAAACCAATAATGAATGGTTATTTCGAAGTCATTTAACGCGATGTTGACTTCGATCAATCTACACCTGCCTCTATATTTGTGACGACGTAACGAAATTTTATGGATATCGAATAATAATAAAGTATACGATGTGTGAACAATTTGCTATGTTAGTATTTTAAATGTTGAGTGGCTATACAAGTATTTGGCTATGGCTTCGTCTGCGTTAGTTAAATTGGCTTATGATATTGTCTACTTTGTTTTAGTTTGACCTCTTTTATAAATAAATCTTATTTTGTTATATCTATATAAAAATATTTTTGTTGTCTGTGTTATATTTATTAACGCCTTTACAAATATATTAAAAAGTATATATTAAGGCCAGTCGTGGCACAGTGGCACAAAGTGTGACTGTAAAACCGAGTGGCTGTGGGTTCGATCCCCACTCGAGGAGATGAAATATTTACTTAAATTTATATTTCCATTTCTTCGCTCTGGTGTTGAGGCAAAGCGCGGCGTTGAGTTCTGCCACTCAACACGCAATGCCTCCAGAAGTCGGCAGAAAGTGGGGAACAGAGTGTCTTAACACTAGGTTCCCTCTACCTACCCTTCTGTGTGCGGGATACAGCGTATTATAAGGATAATAAAATTAGAAAAGCCAATAAATATCGACGGACGACTTAGAACAAATTTGACGGACGGAGTGACTGAGAACTTAAATTCTCTACAAATATATGAATGTATATATATTTAAATATATTGACTATTCAAAAAATATGAACGACCAGACAGACAGAAAGCAAACTGAAATCAAGGTTTTGTTTATTTATTAGTGTGAGTGTGGAAGCGGGAATAGGTCCAGTAATTGGCTTTTTATTTACTTTACGTCAAAGTTGCAGCGTTTCAAACAATTTTGCTGTTTATACTGTAACATCGATTTGTTTTTATATACTGTATACCAGTATACATAACAGGTTTTTATTATAAAGAAATTGGAATGGAAAATAACTTGCAAAAACTGGATAGTCTACCAATAATTATATAGGACTTATATAGGCTTTGATTGTAAACGCGGTGGTTGGGGGTTCGATCTCAACTGGGGGATATGATTGTATTTACATTATTTTTATCTTACAGCTCTAGTAGACAGATCACAGTGTTGAGTTCCTCGGTTGGTCGCGCAATGTTTTTAAAATGGATGGAAAGTGGGGCGTTCCCCACTCCCTTGAGAAACTCCGTCGTGTCTTAACACTAAGTTCCCTCTGTTAGAAACTGCAAGAAAGAGTATATAAATCTGTGTGATGTGTTTATATGCAGATTATCTCTTAAATTACATTTGTTATATTATTTACAACATATTTCGAGTTGAATATTTTTTTATTTTATAATAATTAAATAAATATATATGTATGTAGGCCGGTCGTGTCGCAGGGGCACAAAGTGTGACTATAAATGCGTCTGGTAGTGGTTTAGATTCGAGGAAATTAAATATTTATTTAAATTTATATTAAATATTTATTTAAAGTGGGAAACGGAGAGTCTTAACACTAGGTTATCTCTGCCTGCCCTGCTGCGGGCGGGATACGATGGCGTGAAGCTGATTTTTTAATGTACATGTATACATGTATGTTGTGGTTATAGATACTGGATTGGATATATATAGAAGAGACTTACATCATCTGTAACATTTCACATTTACTCGTATATGTACTTAATATTTAGATAGACTGATCTCAAATTCAATTTATATTTTTTACTTTCGACAACTATAGCTTAAGTGGAAAAAAAATACATTATCTTCAGTTTTTACCATATAGACATATGTATTGCCCAATTTTATATTATAGAAATATTATTTATGCATTCTAGATTTGAATTTTCATTTAAGTCATAACTTGTGTTAAGCGTTTATTATTCAAGACTGCCAATGAAACTTTTTCATAGTATATCAATAAGAAAATATTACATTACACGTTATCGAGTCACGTTTTGAATCCTGGGAGCAATAAATGGACGACCCACATACATATTTATGAGATTTCATGGAACAGAAAAGAAATTTGAAACTAGCTTACTCTTAGTCAATTTGGCTTTTTATTTATAGTAGTATTGATAGAGTAATATATACTATAGTCAATTATGTTGAACTAAATCATTGTCGTGGATACAAATTTGGAAGATACGAGATAAAATTTGATGTGATTTACTTTATTCAGCATAAAATGTTCGTAAAGGTATAAAATAATTATTATTATATAGTGATTTATGATTTATATTACATTTATTTTTTTCATTTTACGAAAAGTGTTAATGTAAAAACTTTTTTACATTAACAGCTTTTGTAAAATTAAAACTTTACTCCTAATAACGACTCTTTCTACCTGTAAGAATTATTTTTATAATTTTATAATTATTGTTTAAATAATTTAGTCATCTTCCTCAGTTTATATTAAAAACTTGCTGAAAAATATCTCTTTAGTTTATGAAACCTTTATGTAATGATATTAAAATTGGTTCCACTTTTCTGTTGTTCTTTTAATGGATTTTCGATATAAAGTTAGAACAAAGGCAGTAATTAATCACTAGACTCTTTACCATGCTATGGATCATTACCGTTATGTTACTCAATCGATCAAGAAAAAATATATATATTTGTTTCATTAAATTCCTATAATGTTCTTGTATCAGGTAAGATATGTAGAGAGAACCTAATTTTCTAATTTTTATTGAAAAAAGAACATATACTATATACAATTTAATACACCCCTCGGACCGAGAATCGAATTGAAAATCACCATATATATCTACTATCAGACATTTCTTAAATGTTTCGCAATATTGTATTTAGTATTTGGATAAGAAACCTAATTCTACTTATTAAGACACTTTATTTATATATATAACAGTATAAAACGAAAATATATAAATCTCTATTCAAACAATGTACATACAATGTATAAGTATATCCAATTTTTTACCGTCTACATTACTACATACACTTACTACATTTATTCTTCCCAAAATTACTTTAGAGGTTTCGACCTTCGCAAATTAAATTTGATGTTGGTCAAAATGCTAAAATATTTACGTTTCGTACGTGAATCGTGACTAGCGCAGGACGCCATTCCTTGATAAGTCTAGTTTATATTTCATCTTCAATTTTGTTTTCTATTATATTTGAAATTCTTTTTTAGCTTCTCTCTTTAGCCTCAATTGGGTGGCTAGACAGAATGGACAGCTAAAAACTAAGGTCACTCTTCTTTTGCATTATGCACTGTCATAGGCCTCTTCATTCATATCTTACATGGGTGCTCTGTTTTTTAAAGCATTGATTACTGTATTCTTTAAAGTCAACTGCGGTCTTCCTCTACCTCTCTTACCTTCCATTTTTGATTCATTAATCTTTTTTACCATTCGTTTATAATTCATACAATTATGAATATACATTTTAAGATTTTACCTATCTACTCAGACAGTAACAACGACAAGCTGTGTTTTCAAGGCTTTTAGTCACTAAAATATATTTATATTTTTCTAGAGCTATTTATATTGAGCGTCTAGATAGTTACAGTGGTTTTTTTAAGATCATTAAATAAGACTTAGCACTGAGTTTTTTTCAAATATTTCTTATATTGTCTTAAAATTAAAACATCTAACCCTCCACTACTAGGGGTCATTTCCAAACAAGTTCTATTAAGAAATGTATAGATTGTTGATTAAAAAATACAATTTACATGGTTGAACGGTTTCACCTGCTACTACCATAGAATATCTGCTTCTATAGCTAATGAAGAGGGTGTTTAAAGTATATCGAATTGAAAGTCACTGGGCAACGGATGTGTTATTACGGTTAAGCGATATTGATATCGGCTTTTATGATGATGGGTTGCCATTTAATATATAGTTGTCGAAATTTTATATTATATTTAGGTATAGGTACTTGTGTATATATAATTTTTAGTCATTATTGAATGTAAACTCTGGAAGAAGTTGCTAAATAGCGATAAGACCGCCTTTTGTACTATACAAAATATCATGTGCATTTACTAGATCTAAGTTGTAACTTTCCTTGTATTTTTATTTGTGGTGTACAATAAAGTATAAATAATTAAATAAAATAAATAAATAAAAGTAACAGTAATATCAATTCGACGGATAAATATTGTGTTCTAAGAAAGAGGTATTTTTTTAATATATTGTGTGTTGAGTAGTGGAAATCAACACCGTAATGTGTCCCGTTATTAGAACGAGAAAATGAAAATAATTCATTACTCCAAGTGGGAATTGAATCCAAAACCATCGCGGTTACTGTTAGACGCAGTGTGGTTGCGCCACAATGTCTAGATAAGATAATAAAAATTGATTGAACCATTTCAATAAAAAATATATTTCATAAAAATATTTAGAAATAGTAAACATATTTTGCCCCCATTACACTTTATAATTAAGATATCAGATGCGGCACGTGTCGTATGAAGCTGTGTACAAACATAAATATTGCTTTGTTTGTATAATCCCATACCTCGGGCAACGTCGGGTGCAGAGTGTTGTATAATTAGTTATCATTATAATGGGATTATTTTCATGTTATTATTTTTTGAATTTGTGAAAAAATATTTTAGTATATATAAATTAAATTGTCATCTAGTACCATTACCAATTGTTTGTTCATATACAATTTGAGTCAAATATGTAAGAAACAAAAAAAATGTAATTTTAACTGAAGAAACCACCATGGCGCAGTGGGACAGCGTTTGATTGTAAATGTAAAAGTTTTGAGTTCAATTTTATTCGCACGAGTGAATCTTTCAATTTTTCGCTCTGGAGAATAAAATTAAAGTTCCTTCAAGAGATTTGTATGTTTCACGAGACAAGCAAGAAAACTTAACGATTATTCTAGTCTCTTCTTTGTTCATAACGGAGTTATTTCTTACTTTAAAAAAAAATCACACTGTATCCCGCACACAATAGAGTAGGCAGAGGGAACCTAGTGTTAAGACACTCAGTTCCCCACTTTCCGGCGAGTTCTGGAGGCACTGTGTGTTGAGTGGCAGAACTCAACGAAGCACTTTGCCTCGACACCAGAGCGAAGTAATTAAAAAAAATGTAAGTAAATATTTAATTCCCTCGAGTGGGGATCGAACCCACAACCAGCCGATTTTACAGTCACACTTTGTGTGTGTTTCTACTCGCATGCAAATTATTCTATCAATTGCTTACGCTATAAGTCCAAATACTACATGGAATAAATATTCCATCTGTTATAAAGAAATTTTGGCACAGATGCACAATGTCTGACTATAAACACATGAGATTTCGATTCACATTCGAAAGAATGAATTATTTTCTTTTCTTTGCTCTGGTAACAAAACAAAACGCGGCGTTGAGTTCCACCACTCTGACACGCAATGTCTCACAATAGGCGGAAAGCGGCGAATGCAGAGTCTTAGGATAACATTATGTTCTCTTGGCTTACCCCGCTATATGAAGGATATAAAAAAACACGTACCCAGATATATAATTTTTAATCTTTTACTCAGCAAAATGTGATATCCCCTTGAAGTCTGATAAGTTTTCTTTTATCCTGGGCTGGATAATTAACAATAGTCACTGCACCGGCTTTATATTTTTCTCACCATTCCCATTTTTACTTTGAAATGCAATTTTCTTATTCTAATACTTTTTTCTAATTTCATTCTGCTAGCTCTCGGTTATAATTTTAATTTGCAATTTTATTTAAATTCCATAAACAGGATTTCATCTTGTGTTTTGTATTCATTGTGGAGTTTTATTTAATATTAAATAAATGTATTTTCTGTCTTTTGTTGCAGTAAATAGAAGAGTAAGTAGAGTTTTAAATTTATTTCTTTATAAAAAACAAAACCACCTGTGACCTGGTGGTTTAATATCGCAAAGAAATTCAAGAAAATTCAATACTTCAATCAAAAATATAAGACCCATATCGATAACGCAACATAATAACATAGAAATTTCACTATTTTTTAAAATAATAAAAATAATATTATAACATAGTCATTTCTTTTACAGGTTAAAAAAGATGATTTCAATTTATATTTGCTTATACACCATGATCAAGTCCAGAAAATGTCTAAATGAGAGAAATATCTTGAATTTTCTTGGCAAAAAATGTCAGTTTATTTGCCGCAAAATTCCACACAATACGACCTAGTACGAGTAGCGAGTACCGACAGATATTATCTCAATCGATCAAAATCAATTATCCCGACATCCCATTCAGTAGGTACTGTGATCATTTCCCGAGACGTGTCTAAATTTGCCGGTTTTATGTCTAAAGTATAAAAGGTTGCCGATATGTCGATGCGCGCTTAAAGGATCGCCGACAATTGAAGGGTTAAGTACGATATACACTTGAATGTCATGTATTGCAAACATTTTTTATGGCGGCAAATTTTTATGAAAAAAATATCTGTATAGCTATCTATTTTGGAACAAAAAATGTTTTTGCAGTTGTTAGATCGATAGATATAACAAAAACTGAAATAATCGGTTGAAATTATGGAGCTAATCAATAAAACGTTGCGCCACTCAACAAGCAATGCCTCCAGAATACGTGCAAAATACATACATATAGCGTAAATCTTAAAATAAGTATTATTTAACGAAAATCAAGTTACTAAAATTAAATTAAATCAGCTTCACGCTGTATTCCGCACACAGCGGGGTAGGCAGAGGGAATCTAGTGTTAAGACACTCCGTTCCCCACTTTCTGCCGGATTCTGGAGGCATTACGTGTTGAGTGGCAGAACTCAACGCTGCGCTTTGCCTCGACACCAGAGCGAAGAAATGGAAATATAAAATATAAGTAAATATTTCATTTCCTCGAGTGGGGATCGAACCCATAACCAGTCGATTCTACAGTCACACTTTGTGCCCCTGCACCACGATTGGCCTAAAAATAAATTAACTAAACAAATAATAAAGCATATTATAATAAAGTTGTATGTCATTGATAATTATCATAATTTAGATGGTACCTATTTCCTATAATTTAAAAATAATTAACACTACGTTACATTCATTATCCTGAATCTTCGTTGAATAATCTCTATATATAATAAGACAGTAAAAATATTTTGTTTAGTAATTTTGACTGAAATGGATAGAGGGACACTTAAAAAGAATAATAGAAAGCAAACAGATTTTTTTTGAATTTCTTGTCTGTCTGTCTGTCGACATATTTTTGTCCGCATTTTTCTCTGAAAGTACTGAACCGATTTACTTGAAAATTTCATCAATTGCTTTGTTTTAACTCAACTTAACTACTAAAGTTTAGTTCATCAAAATCGGTTTATTAAAAAAAAAGTTATCGTCATTTGAAAGAAGTCGTAATTAATTTAACACAGAGATAAAGAACGATCTTGAAAGAAATATCAAGTAAATACAAAGATTTTTTGGTTGGTTCGTTCATATAATATATGTAACTAATTTAAAACCTGTACAGGAATTAATATGCAATTATTACAGTTATTTTACAAAGAATATTATGAATCCTTCAAATCAATAATTTAACATTTAAGGCTGTTGCTGAATGAGTAAATTAAATTATTCACTAACATCAGCACATTTAACAGAGTATATTATATAGGTAAAAAAGAACATAAAGTTACAAAAATATATACGTGTAATAAATAATTAATTAGCTATATGTATATTTTATTAATATCAAATATCAACAATGGTCGTATTTTTTTATTTAAAACAATCAAAAATTCTTTGACGATAATGTCGTAAAAAAATCATATTAGAAAATCATAGTTGTCAATCAATTCTGCTTATTAAATTAATATTCGTGTATTTTAAGCGGGCGAAGCCGTGGGCGAGCCGCTAGTGTATAATAGAATGATTTAAATTCACATTTTAATTCAGATGGTAAAGAGGTTTATTTTTTTCACATTCAAGAATGTTTAATTAAAATGTACAATATTTCAGGAAACTTATAATTGAATATAAATTGAATGAACGTATCGAAACCCAAACCCGCGTGTCTTATATAGTGCAAGTACCTACTTTTTTTAAGCTTTAATTTTTTGCATAAAATTGTTATATGACTGTCACAAATTATTTTTCTTTTTTATATCTCTATGGAGATTTGGCAAGATAGAATGATATTTCATAAATATTTTTAAAGCATAATTTATATACTTTATCTGAAATATTTTCTGAAATTTGATGTCACTAGAGAGAGGATCTCGGATAGTGAATGTGTGCATTGATGCACATTCAAAGAGGTACTTAAATCTACACTTGCGTCACCAGTTCCTGGCACTGCTCTGAGTTTCTCATCCTCAACACAAAATCATGTGAAATCATGAAATGTTAAGTAATTTCTTTTCTTGGTGTTAAATAAAATTAAAAAAAAAATCATATAATTTACACTGCCAAATGAAATCTAGCAACTTCTGACGGTTACAAAATAGGTTATTTAATACTGTCCGTTGGGAAACAGGTAAAAAGCGTTTCTACTGAGTGCGTGTTGACATCCGAGCAATTCCGCGGGATTAATGGGATTCCCCGGGATTATGGCAACGCTAATCCCAGACGCGTTATGTATTCGGGATTAGTAAGCTGTTGAATGTGATGGAAAATGATTTAAGTGTGCTTAGCTTAGCTTGTTGTTTTTATATTTATGATTTTTTGAAAGGTTACCTATTGTTTTTCACAGCCTTACTCGCCTTATAACAGAGGGAACCTAATGTTAAGATGCTCCGATATTACATGTTGAATAACATTTTAAAGACGCTTTGCCATGTTATCAGAGTGAAGAAATGAAAATATTAAATAATTAATTCGCCCCAAATGGAATCTAGCCCATAAGTATCGCGATTACAGTCACACGCTGTGCCACTGGGCCATGACAATTGAAATATATATTTTTTAAATGTTTTATATTATATTTCTTATAAAGAGGCCCGTGTGGCTCAGTGGGACAAAGATTTTTACTAAATGCGATGATTGTGGGTTCAACCCCTACATTATAATTTCATCTGTGGAAGGGGTACGCATACTTGAGATAAAAAACACTCTTGTTACTTTTAAATTTCCTTTATTTTAGCTTTACACTTACATTCTTCGCATCAAAAATACATATAATCAATATTGCTGTTAATCAGCTTATATGTTTTTGCATAACCCACCTAATCTGGATATCAAATTAAAGGGCTTGATTTGTAAAATACTATTGTGTTTTACAAAATAATGGTGTACTTACCATGAAAAAAATTTAGAAAGCGTGTTTCTAAAATGTTTTTTTATAAATTAATATTTTATTTAAACTCCCTTCATAAAATAAAAAAAATAATATTAAATCAAATTAAATCAGTTTCACGCTGTATCCCGCACACAGAAGGGATCTTGTGTTAAGACACTTTGTTCCTCATATTCGACCATTTTCGAGGGATTACGTGTTGAGTGGCGGATCGCCGCGCTTTGCCTCGACATCAGAATGAAGTGAAAATATAAATTTAAATATAAAAATAATTTCCTTGAGTCGAGTCGTATCTACCATTCGCCTTTAAAGTCACACTTTGTGCCCCGCGCCACTTCCCAAATTCCCTTCTCTAAGAAAATAAAAAAACTTTTGGACAATTTTCTAACCCACAACCATCATATATAATTTGCAAACCAAACGCATTCCCCACTGTGCCATTCACCGTCATTCAATCTCACATTCTCTTTCAAATCCCATAAAACATATCGATCTTTAAATACCTGCAACTTGTAGGCGTTAGAGTCGTTTCCATACATTCTTATGAATGAAACAGAATTTGTACTAGATAGGTCAGTTTTAAAAAAAAAATCAAGTACTACTTCAAAACTACCTGCTGTTAAGTGTAATAAATTTCGAAAAATCGATCCTACTAGAAACGCTATGAGATGACAATAGAACATTTTATGAATGAATGTATGAAGAATAATGTGAAAAAGATGAATGAACAGTGCTATAGACATTCTGGCGACGCTTTTTCGGCTATAAGAAAGTATTTTTTTTTATATCGGCACGTTCACTTCGCTTTGTCGCTAAAATGTTTAGGTCCAAATGGAATAAACATTATTTATTGTAAGGTCATTTGTCAAGTTTTATAGCATATAAGTATTTGCTATCTTTTTGTGTATGTATGAATGTTGGTATGTAAAATATTTAATATTATTAATAAGATTTTGGTTCAACGATTTCGCTTGATACGAATCCCGATCGGAGAATCGAATTGTTTTCGTTTCCTCGCTCTGGTAACAAGACAAGACATGGCGTTGCGATCGGCCATCATATTATAATGTCTTGAAAATGCACCCGTTACCCATGCACCCACTTTCCATGCTGCACTGGTGTATGGTGAACAGAGTGTCGTAACACTAAGTTGCTTTTCTGGTAAGTGGGGAGAAAGGATGTAGGTAAAGTCAATTTTTAATTATGTCACAAGGTAGTGTTCATTTGTTTGTAATAATTCTTATAAATAAATCAGAATTAAAAATTTGAGGCTAGTCATTTATATTTTCATTTCTTCGCTTTGGTGTCGAAGCAAAGCGCGGCGTTGCGTTCCGCTACTCAACACGCAGTGCCTCCAGAACTCGGAAGTGGGGAACGGAGTGTCTTCCCTCTGCCTACCCTGCGGTGTGCGGAATAAAGCGTTCTTATACTTCCTATTATTATATTTTGTATCAAAATATTTATCGTCAGACGAAAAATGTTATTTTACAAACATTTTGGAAGTCACTTTTAGATATTTACAACTGAATATTCAAAATCGAAGACTACATGACTACGATGTGGCTAACAGCAAGCAATCAGAATTGTATAGGCATCTAGTTTCTAACAACTGTTGTTGACGTTGGATCAACAACCCAGATCTACTGCATGTTGTTCCATTCAAATCACTAAAGTGCTCTGTGCACCCATCGACTTATGATCCAAGTAAGTGTTATTTAGCCTAAGCGATTTCTGTGATAATGGTGGAGCTTAATCAGTTTTTGGATAGTAAAGCGTTAAAAATATTTATAGAAATGCTTTAAATATGTGTTTATTATTTTTAACTTCACGCTGTTGTCGGTGTAGGTAAACTAGTGTTAAGACACTGCGTTTTACACTAACCGTCCAATCTTTTAAACATTACGTGTTGAGTAGTGAAACTTAACCTTACTTCCTGTTATCGGAGGAAGAAAATAAAAAAAAACATTCACTGAGTGGGAATTGAATTCTCCACCGTCGTTCTTACATTCATTCACTGCGCCACTGAGAGAGAGCCATGGGCACTGTCCCACTCGCTGTAATCGTGATTAAATATGAAATTTGTTATATTTAATTTATTTTCTTCTATTTATATACTACTCTGCTTTATCTTAATAAAGCGCGGCGTAGAATTTAGACATTCAATATAATATTGTTTTGACATAAATTTCTTTCAGTTACCAAATATGTTGTAACCAAATATATAGGAATAGCACTAAAACATTTTTGTTTTAGCTTCACGCTGTATCATGGGAATTAATATATTGGGAACATAGTGTTACACTTCGTTCCTATTAAGACACTTTCATTCTCCACTTTCTGTCGAATTCTGAAGGAATTGCATATTAAATGGTGGAACTCAACGCCGCGAAATAAAGCGCAGATAATTTTTATTCGATATACAGGATGGAAGTGTCAGCACCACATTAAATGAAACCACAGTTTTAACTACTCTATAAAAGCCTAATATAATTCAGAAAAAAATAAATTCCCAAAAATGAAAAAGTTTTTTTTCAATCAAAATAAATAATAAAATTGTCATTTTAAAACAAAACGCCATTTGTAAGGATGACGCACGCACACATAAACCTATCAAAGGAACACCGCCGCACACGCCTCATTTCGAAATCGAGTCGTATGTATTGGCGATAAAGTTCAAAGTTGTTTAACCTTTAGTAGTATTTTTGTAGTAGTAAGTGTTTACGTTATTGGAATCTATACGTAATCACGTCACATGAAATACAGGTATGGATAAAAATCGTGAAATGAAAAAAAAATCCTACGTCCAAACTGTTGAGGCCTCTTGATTAATTTCTTTAGGTATAGGTTTGAAATATTTTACCCTATATGCTGTTTCCGTAAATTGAGCACTGCCTCTTCCACCCTGTATACTAGTATATAGGTCTTCTTTTTGTATCTTAAAAGAGCAAAACATTTTAAACGAACTTCAACCTCCGGTTTCGTTCCGGATTCCTTTCCCTTCAGTTCGTTTTCCTTCCGGAAAAGGTAAAAAAATGTGTATGACATGACATATGTGCCCGAAGTAACTTTCACCGGAGGTAGAGTGGATTAAATAGAAACTATTAACGTGTAGTAATATCGCCTCTAGCTTTTTTATGTAATAAGATAAATATATAGAGATAAATGGAGAATCCAATATAATTAGAGCTATTCAATTTGGTCCAGTAGTTCTTAAGATTAGCACATCAAAAGAAACTTTTGATTTTTATAATATAGATTATTGCAAAATAGTACAAATATGTAGAAGGAATGGCGAGAATTTCTATAATAAATTATTTGCAAGTCTCCGAAACTTCAATTGCAATGAAATATTTTGATAAATTGCTAAAAATCACTCAGCTGTTTAATATGAACAGTGCAAGCGATGTGTGAATTCAATGATGGAGAAGTAATACAAAATATTGACTGGTCATTATGTGAATGTAATTTTGGCTGTCTATAGTATGTATATAGCGGGTTTGACTCCGTTTAAAAAAAATACACTTTTAATAGGTTTTATATGGTATATTTTTCTTTTTTATATTTGTGTGTTTTTTTAAATGGGGTTATCTATACTGCTATACCAAAATATACATATAAAGTTAAAGAGATTGTTTGGTTGAACGCATAAATCTCACCTACTTATTGGAATTGCTAAATTTTTTTTGTGTTGGAGATGTAAAATGGAAAATGGAAGAGAAAATTCTTTCATTACTAAGTGAGTGTTATAAATATTTAGCTATAGATTATTTATTTACAAGTCCGACTGTAGATAAATTGGTCTTTATTAAAACGATAATCTTCATTTAAAACAGCCTACCCCTTATGGACAAAATGACGTTTTATCGATAGTGGGTATATGACTAATCAGGCTTTAATTTTACATTCTTAAGTACACGCAACGAAAGTCGGGCGGACGACAGCTAGTACATTTAAATTTCAACAAAGGCATACTATTGTTAGGCGAACCAACAATCAGACACAAAATCCAGCTTTTACAATAAATTTATTTACACTTGTTTACACTTGTTATATACACATATACTCTCGTAGTCACAATATTGAAATATGAATTGTAATGACAAGTTGTCTTGACAATATCTTAGAACGTAATGAACACGAGTGCCGTGTCGTTTGTGCTTATATTGGAAATCCACCGGAAAATACGCAGCACACTACCGCCACTTAATACAATC